>MU225417.1:213805-250917 GCA_018584345.1 Thuja plicata
AAATACATCCTGGCTGCTACAGAGTACTTTACCAAGTGGGTTGAAGCTGTTCCTCTCACCTACACTACTGGAAAATAGATTTCAAAGTTTATCTTGAACTATCTTATCTGTCGCTATGGCATTCCTCAGGACATTGTTACTGATAATGGAGTACCTTTCAAGAATAAAGATGTCACAGAGCTATGTAGGAAGTTTAGCATTACCCACCATACCTCTTCCAAGTACTTTCCACAAAGCAACGGTCAAGCTGAGGCTACAAATAAAACCATTCTCAGAATCCTCAAGAAGATAGTCGATGAAGCTGGCCATGATTGGCACCTTCACCTCAATCCTTCCCTTTGAGCTTACCACACCTCCATTCAAACCCCCACGGGAGCCACTCCCTTTGCCCTTGTTTATGGTACTGAGGCTATTCTACCCATCGAAATTGAGCTCTCTTCCCTCAGAGTCTCTCTGAAGAATCTGTTGTCCGAAGAAGAATACAGAGTTTCCCGCTTGCAAGAGTTGGAACTCCTTGATGAGAGATGCCTAAGTGCCCTAGACCACCTTCACGTGTATCAAAATCTCCTTCGCCTTTAGTTCAATAAAAGGATCAAACCTCGTCAGTTTGAGGTTGGTGATCTTGTCCTACAGCATAACATGAAGAACCTCCAGAACAGAGAAAAGAAAGGGAAGTTTGAACTTAATTGGTTGGGTCCCTTAATTGTTACAGCAAAGTATGGTTCTAGCGCCTATCAGATTACGTCTCCAGAGGGAGATCCGCTCCCTGATCCTGTAAATATTGTACATCTCAAGCACTTCTATGCTTGATCAGTCAGTAGTCCGTTGTACATCAGAAATTGTTTAGAAAATCCAATAAAATCAGAAAAACAAAAAAATTCAAAAAAATCAGAAAAGAAAAAATTCTAAAAACATTCAGAATATTCAAAAAGAAAAAAAATTAGAAAATATAAAAAAAGCATAAAAAATACAAAAGTTTGAAAAGAAACAAAAAAATCAAAAAAGAGAGAAAAATTCGTCCATATGTGAAAACCACTTCGGTGGCGCAATGGATAAGTACCATGGTGAAAACCTGTTTCAGGCGCCATGCGTAGTTAGATCCACCATCAATACCACTTGCGTTGCCTTTTCATAATAAGTGTCGCTACCCATATTTGTGCAGGTAGTCTTTTGACCATTCTCTCACTTCCGCAATAATGATTCTCGCACGACTGAGCTTACCAAATCATGAAACTGAGCTTTGTTCTAGACACAGTGATCGCAAATTTTTTACATCAAATCAGCAGACCGATTGACTTTCCTAATGATCATTCTATTCACAAGCAATTGCCAACGAATTTCCATTTTCTATCAATCAAATCTTTAGCCCATTAGGATGAATCCTTCCGATGTCGGCTGTTCTATCAATCCTCCCATCAAATTGTTCATGGCAAGAACTTTTGGACTGAATGACCACTTGGTCAGGATGCCTTTTTGTTGATTTTATCTTGTGTTTTACTATGTCCTTATCGTGACAGCCTTGATCTTTTATATCTTGGTTCGTTATGGTGAGTATCTAGTGAAATACGTGTCTTTTGTGGTATGATCTGCTTATCATAGTTTGCTAGGGCATTTATGTTTTGATATTCAGTTATGACTATGTATGCCTCACTAGGGGTAGGATTCATGCATCCCATAATCCCTTAAAATATTTGGGTGTACTGCGTCTCCTCATGAGTAACATTTCATAGGTCTCTTCATATATGATATCTCACATTCTTGTTCCTAACAATCTATTTGTTTGAGAGTCTAGTCAACGCAAAGGAACCATGTCACTTATTTTTTCTAGCATACGGTGCATAACTCCTTTTGCAATATCAAACTAGGGTGTTCTCTCCAACATTAACATGGTATTAATCCCACTATCATATAAGTTAGTCTTTGCATAAGTATTTAAGTCATATTGCATTATGGTTTTGCTCTTGGTAAAGGTTTCTATTTATTCCCCTATCCAGTCATCTAAGTGATTTTATCAAATTTTTTTGATACACACAAAAATAGTGTCGTCATTTGTCTTGCATCCATTACATTCATTAGTCATTAAGTTATTATATCTTGCATTGATTATTTCATTAGTCATTATCCATTCATTTCATTAGTCATTGTTCATCACATTGGTACATAGTCATTAATTATTGGCATTGTTCATTAGTTTCATTCGTCATCACATTGATCATTAGTCTGTAATCATTTGCATTGTTATATATTTTGCATTATCTTTTGCATTGCTCATTCCATTAGTCCATTAATCATTAGTTTCATTAATCATTAATCATTAAGCATTGTTCATTTTTCATTTAATCATTAATCATTAGTCATTAATCATTATACATTTGTTTCACGTCATTACAACATTACATTAACCATTATAGTTTTGTCATTATGTCATTATCCATTCATTTCATTAATCATTAATCATTAAGCATTGTTCATTTGTCATTAATCATTATTCATTAAACATTATACATTTCATCCATTATGTTCATTAATAATTACAACATTGCATTATCATTTATTAACCATTATAGCTTACATTATTCATGTAGTATTTATTACATCATAATTATTTACATTTGCATATCATTAGTTGCATCCATCACATTCATAACATCTATAACATCATATAAAACATTTACAACATCATCCATACATGTTACCATATAAGCATTAATATATCATAAATACTGCATCTCATCCTTGCATCACAAATTTGTCAGTCTCATCATGCATACATATGTTCATCTCATCCTGCATGTGAGTCATAAACATCATATACGATAAAAGTAAACATCATAAGTACATTCATACATAAGCATGAAAAATCATCAAAGATGCATAAACATAAGAGTTCATAGTCTAAAATAATGTCCATGTATATATCTCAAAAATATCATCGTACATCATGTGTCAAAAATGTGTATCCAAAAATCTAAGAGGAATCATGGTGGTGGCTGTGATGGTCCTGCACCACTGCTAGGACGTGGCGGTAAACCCACTGACCCCTGTGATTCTCTCCTTGTGCTGGCTGACTGTGACCTCTCTGAGTATGTAGGCGCCTGGGCCCCCTCTGGCACTGCTCCATAATATAAACCCATATAATATGTGGCCTCTCAGCCCCTGCGTCCTGCCTCTCTCTGAGCGGCCATAGCATCGGCCATCATCTGCCCTAACCCTGCCGTTGTCCCTGCCAGTCGCGCTATATCGCGGTCTGCCCTGTAATCCTCAGCCTACCTGCGTGCTCGATCTCGCTCTGCTGTCAGAGCTTCTATCTGTGCTGTCATACCTGCCCACTCCTCCTCCCAGTCCCCATACTCCTCAATGAAAATGAACTTTCTGCTGTCCACCCGAGCCTGTAGAATGTCTAGTGCCCGCTATGCACTGTCCCCTCGAGCTGTCTCTGAGGCTAGCTCTCCCTACACCTGAGTCACCTCTACCTGTAGATTTCTAGCTGTAGCCTGCTAGCTGTAGCCTGTGCCGTTGCCAATAACCCCTGAACTCTCCCCAGCTCTGTCTGCAGGCTATCTCACTCTGCTATGACAGTATCATATGTCTCCTGGGCTATAAAGCCCGCTGGTGGTCCCTGTCCTGCTGGTGGTGCCTGCGCTGGTGGCCCCTGTGGTGGTGGACCCTACAGTGGTGGACCCTGTGGTGGCCCCTGCGCTGGTGCTCCCTGTCCCGGGTCCTGTCCCTGTGCACCGGGTATGATGGGTGGCTGTCCACCTGCCGGTATCTGCACCTGCCCTCTCCGCCTTGGTGCTGCCACTCTGGCCCGGACTCTCCTCCTGCCCCCTCCATCCCCTCCATCTCCCCCATCTCCCCTGTCATCATCTCCTCCCTGTCCATCTTCGCCAGGCCCTGGCTGCTCATCTGGCTGTACCACTCCTAGCACTATCAATCTGATCGACATGTGTGCTGCCCACCACTGTGCATATGCCGGCACCACACCTGCATCTAGCAGCGACTCCCGTGCTCTGATCCAAGGCACCTCGATCATGCCCATGAAGGACCCTTGTGCTATACGAGGATCTACCCCCATCCCCCATACACTGCCCACCTCGCGGGTCACCAATGGATGTGGGAACCTATTTGGTACCACCTCCTGGACCTGTCCCATCTATCGCCGCACCCTGGATGACATGTAGCGTGAGATCATATACGCTATCCTCCCAAACAGCCAGCAGTCCATCTGAACAAACCTCATATAGTATGAGTCATAAAACCCGTCCTCTGCATATATGCCTTGCTGTGAGGCCTCATGGCCCCAGGCCTCACACCTTGCATATGGAGCCCATGTGATCGCTCCTATCTTGTCTAGCCGGCGTCTCCAATATCCAACTGAATCTGTGGCCTCATAGCTGATGGGTGGCCTGTATCAACAGACATATGGCTCATAAGTTGCCCGGGTCTCCTAGTGTCGAATTGGTCGTGTGACCGCTATATGCTCCTAGGCCCATACTAACAGCAATGTGCATCCTGGCCCTAGTGCTTTCCCTCTTCCGTAAGCACACATGTGTAAGTCATAATATAATTGTTCGAGGATGACATATCCCCAACAGTACTGGTTGCCATCCTCCACCATGCTGCTCAAAACTCGAGCCCAGCCAATCGGGAATCCCTTGCTTGCATGATCAGGCATGAGATGTCCCCCTATCAAACTCGCCAGGTATAATGTTAGCCATCGTGGCCGTGGCTCCATAGCCATCGCCTCTGCCCAGGACATCCACTGCCGTGTAATCGGCAGATCCACATATCTCCTCCTCATCACCATCTCCAGGTATGGCTGAGACCCCTGCACGCAGTACTCGGGTATGACCCCCTGAATGGGCACTCTGTAAATCCTCCATACATCATGGAGGGTGATCGTCGCTTCCCCTGTCGGGAAGTGAAAGTTGGAGGTGGTGCTATGCCACCTCTCTATCAGTGCAAACATGAGCGCATTATGCGCTCGAAGGTGCGGCCAATGCCGCATGTGCTCTAAACCACAAAGCGTGACCACTCCCCACTCCGCCGCTGTCAGGTGCTGCTCTAGCTCTATAGTCACCGGATAACATTCCCTCACCTGGAATGTGATCATTGCCTCCTGCAGTCAGCAAACCCATGTTAGCAATTAGATAGCATATTGGGGCATTGAAACATGCCCCGGGCCTGTCCGAGGCACCCAAAAATGCTCCCGGACCCTTGTCTTTCCTCTCTCTCTTCTCTTTTCTTCTATTTTTGGGTCAATCCGCACAGTCGGCAATTGACCCTTGTAGACGGTGAACTTTTGCAGTCGCTAGTCTGCGGAGACGGCCGATCTTCGCAGACGCCAGTCTGCGGAGACGGCGATTTAGGCCGTCGCCTTTCTTGCCGCGCAGACGACGGTGTTGAAAACTGCCGTCTCCGCTGCACTTTTTCTCTCCCCCCGCCATCGTAAACAGAGTTTGGGTAAAGCTTCGTCTACGCAGATAACCATCGCCTGTCGATCGTCTGTGCAAACGGCATACGGGCGATCGCCGTCTGCGCTGCACGCTTTTCTATGAACATTTATTGCGCTCCAAACTAATTGAAAAATATTAAACATCTTAATGCAAAGGTAGGCGCTCGACTACTGACCGGTGGTCCTGCATCTACCGGCCGCTGGTACACCCGAACGCGCTCTTCAAGCTGTGCTCGCTCTCGCTGTGCTGCCATGACTCTCTCTTCTTCTTCTTTCTTTTTCTCTTTGAGGGTGAAAGTGACTTGTCTATGGGCCCCAATGGACTATTTATAGCCCCTTGGGACCCATTTCTTCCGTCGGTCTCCTCTTTTTCTGTTCTGGTCCCCGTTTCCCCTCTTTTTTTCTTGGACACGTCATGCAATTGGCCTACTTTCCCCTTTCTCTCGCCTTTTCGAGAAAATTTTATTAAAAAATTATATTTTTTCCTATTATTTTCTCGAGGGGGCACCCTCCTCCGCTCTCGCTGTCGTAGGTTTTCGGAACTCTCTGGGGCATCTTATTTTCTTTTCTTTGACGCAATGTCACTTTTGACAATGCATCAAAGAGGGGTAAAATGTAGATGTCCAAAATTGTCCTTATATTAATTTAATTAATATTCCCATAACATTATAGTTAATTTTAATTAATTATATTTGTTATATTCTTCTATCTATTTAATTAAATTTATTTAATTAAATATGATTCATTCTCCTAATTATTTAAATTTAATTTAAATACTATCCCCTTTTAATGTATTAAATCTTATTTAATACATTATCCCTCATTAATCCCCTTTAAATAAATTTTTAATTTATTTATTCCTTCACATGACTTAAATTCTACTAAACCACAATTAATTCAAATTAATTTGGATTAAGCTAATTTGAGCCTAGATCCTACCCTACCTCACATCACTTTCACCAAATAAACCTATTTATTAATTAACTAAGGTTAATTAAGCTAATTTCTTGATTCCTACAACAATTAGTCCTAATTATTTGCTCACACATGTGTGAGCAAATTTTTAAAAATTTGACTTTCCAAATAATTTCTTATTTGGTGCCAACAAGGTATCTTACACCTATGATGACACCTTCTTACACTTTCCAAAAGTGTCTCATTGGCCCAAAACTCTTACACCCTCTTACACCTTCTTACAAGATCCTTCACATGTGTACTTTAAGTACATTTTGACCCATGACATCCAAAGTTGTTCACACATGTGTGAGCAAAGTGGGCCTCTTGCATGACTTATGTGTCCCTCATGTGGCACCTATGTGGATGCCACATGAGCTCCACCTCATCCAAACCCTCTCTCTCCTCCAAAAAATCTATAAATAGAGGTCTTTCTCAAGAGCAAATCATCTCTTGTTTTTGCATTGTTATCATGCTAATTTTATTCTAGAGTAATTTAGCATTTTCATAGCAATTGTAGTCCTTAGTTCATTTTTATTTCATTGTTGAATCTAGATATCACATCTTAGGTTAATAATGGAATGAATCCTAGCTTAAATCTTGCATATCATCTTAGCTTAAACCTTGCATATCATCTTAGCTTAGTGCTTACATCTTCATCAATGGTGAAAGCTTGAGACAAGTTCCCTATACTTGTTCTTGAGTTATTAGCTCATCTTTTTAATGCATTTCAAGTGGGATTTATGATATTGTGTTGGGAGAGCACACCCACAATTCTCTAAGAGCAAATCAACAAGGCTTGGGTGCCCTTGTTCAGCTCATCAGAGGTCATGGTGGAGTCTTCTTATTTTAAGAGTATGCTTTTAGACATGTTAGTGTAACTTAAATTATTTATATCTTGTAACGTTTGCATGTTTGAGCGTGCTCCCAATAGGTAGGTTTTCAGCATAGACAGGTGCAACAATCTCAAAGGTAAAGACATAGTTTGTTTGCAAGAAATCAAAGTTACTGGTTACCAAGTTTTTAATGTATTAAAAATTGTTTGGGACAATTCTAAATGCCTTTATTCAAATCATGTTAGGGGCAAAGGGGGAATAAAAACACTATTCAGTCCCTCATGGAGTGACAAAATCATTACTCATGGGTTGTCACCATGCAACAAAGCACTATGGATTACTCTTAACAAAAAAGACAAAATTATAGGGGTTTGTAATATTTATGCCTCTAAGGACTATAGGGAGAGAGCCAAACTATGAGAGTGGCTGACTATCAACTTGCCTATTGTTGCATGGACTTTTGTTGGTGATTTCAATATGATTGAATGTCCTAGTGATAAATTAGGAGGTGAGAGGTTTGAGTGGAAAGGTAATGAATACTTCTTCTAGGCTGGATTCAAGAGACATTTTGCTATTTATGATCCTATGGAGGGTCTTAGAGGCAGTTATGATCGTATTTGATTTACCTAGTGTAATAATCAAGCAAATAAGTGTAAAATTTACTGCAGACTTGACATAGTATACATTAACAAGCTTGAACTCTATACGATCCACAACCAAGTTCAATACCCACTAGTGTCTTTCCTGCTAGCATGCCTGACCATTCCCCTATCATTACATGTATTATTGTCAAAGACCAAGATGGTCAGCCTAGAAGCAACACTAAGAGACTTCTGTTCAAAATAAATACTTCCATGCTGAATAATAAGGACAATCTGAGTGCACTTAGAATGGTTTCTATCCTCTCAAAATTCTGATCAGTATAATCTTCACCAATTAATAAATGGGATCAACTAGTTGATGCATGGAAAACTCTATGTCAAACCATTGGTACAAAAGAGGACAAGGATAGAAATCTAAAAGAAAGGATACTCAATTCCAACCTCTTGAAAATTGAAAAGGATCTTCAAGACAAGGGTGGTGATGTGGAAGCAGAAAAAGAATTGATTGATACCAAGGGGAAGCTTAGAACCATCAAATAATATAAAATCCAAGGGAAAAAAATAAGATCTAGGGCCAATTGGATCAAGGAAGGAGACAGGGGAAATAAATATTTTTTTAACATTATTAGAGCCAAACAGTGCAGAGAGGAAATCAATGGCATTCAAACTAAGGAGGGGTTCAATAGCGACAATCAAAATATTATGGCAACATTTGTTAATTTCTATACTAAGCTCTTCACCTCTGAGCATAATGAGGGTAGCCAATCATGTATGGAACAATGTATTAGTATCATTCCAAGGAAAATTAATAAAAGTTAGAAAGACATGTTGAGGAAGGAAATTTCTATCCAAGAAGTGGAAGATGTCATTGGGTCTCTAGCCAATGGGAAATCCCCAAGCATAGATGACCTGCCTGCTAAATTCTACAAAGCCAATAAGGAATGGATTTCAGTGGAACTCTTTGATCTATACATATATGCTTTTGACAATGGGACCCTAGGAGAGAATGTCAATAGAGGACTAATTAAATTACTCCCTACAGAAGGAGACAAAACTCAAGTTAAAATTTGGAGGCCAATCACTCTGTTGAATATATCATATAAAGTGATTGCTAAGCTGCTGGCTAAGAGGATATCTAAGGTCTTAAATGATACTATCTCAGTAGCCCAAACAGGATTTATCAGAGGAAGATATATCCTTGAAAATCTAATCACCAGTTGGGAATATATGCACTGGGCTAAGGATAACAATTAGAGAGTTGCTACGATTCTTCTAGACTTTGAAAAAGCATATGATAGGATTAAATGACAGTTTTTGTTGGCTTTTCTAAAACAATTAGGCTTTCTAGAATATTTCTACAATTGGGTTAGTGTCTTTTTCAAGGAGTCTAATATAGTTATTGAGGTTAATGGGGAACTTTTTGACCCTATCTCCCTTGGCAGATCTATTAGGCAGGGCTGCCCTCTTGCTCTGTCCCTTTATGTGATTGTTGTTGATGTTATATCCTACATTCTTAAATCCACTGAGTTTGGCCCCCCTATCAAAGGTATTTCCCTGCCTAATAAAAAATATTTTTTCATTGAATATTTTGTTGATGACACTTCACTTTTGTGGAACTCTCAAAACAAAAATTTGATAGAGTTTTTTGTAGGATCCAACTATTTTGTAAAGCTTCTGGAGCCAAAATCTCTCCTCACAAATCTGTTATCCTTGAATGGGACAACATTCCCCCTCTTGGCTTTGTAACAAAGGGTGGTAGTAGACTGGACCTAATTATATTGTCAGGTATTTGGGTATACCATTTGCCCTAGATCCATCTCTGAATTAAATGTGGAACTGGATCATCAAAAAAATTGAAAAGAAGCACATGAAGTGCAAAAACACATGCTATCCTTAGCAGGCAGGTTATGGGTTGTTCAAAAGGTTTTATCCTCTCATGACATTTACTATGCTTCAACTTGGATGCTTACCAATCACCAAACAAGTAAAGTGGAATTTTTTTAGAGATGTATTGTGGTCAGATGGGGTAGGTAACAGAAAAAGACACAATGTCAAGTGGGTGTGGTGTTGCACCCCCAAGATGCAGGGAGGTCTGGGCATTAAAGACCTTAAGAAACATGGTATTGTATTGGCTTTGAAATGGATCATCAAGGCTGTTTCAGGAAATGAACCATGGAAAATCCTTATTAGAAATAATATTGCTAGCTCCACCATTGAAAAGGGGAAATCATGGAAAAATGATCCTTTTCTTGATATCCTATTGGGGGATTTTGATGTGAGGGTCTTCGGGTCTAAGATATTCTCTTCTCTATGGAAGGAATGGGTACATGTTAAGCCACTCCTATGCTCTAGATATGCTATAGGTAAGAATCCTTATTTTGAAGTCTTGGACATGTCAATTTGGTGGGGTTTATAGCTCAATGAGAAGCCCCTTTCTCTCACCCAATATTGTTATGCTAAGAGCTAGCATAATAAAGGTATTTCCCTCATAAGTGATATATTAGTTGATAGAAAAATCTACTCCTGGGTAGAATTGAGTAGCAGGCATGATATTCCTTCTTCACAGAAAAAAACATATACTCTCCTTGCAAAGGCAGTGGGTAACTAGTTTCGTGGACACTATATAAATGCTACTCAGGATCTTGATCACATTAAATGGTTGGATGGCACTCTGTTTGGTAAATTTTCTTGAAAACAAATTTATAAGCTCCTTAATAATAATGATAGCATAATTGGTGAAATCAATCAAGCCTGGGGTTTGATTTGGTCTTGCAATTAGTGGCATTTAGTCTTTGAGTTGTTATGGCATTCTCATGTCGAGCCCAAAAAGATTTTTTTCAAATGGATTTTTTTTTATTGAAAAAGCATGCTATTGGGTCTTTTGTCTCTAAAGGTGTCGAAAATACCATTTTTTGTTCTGTTTGTAATTGTGTGGATTCTTATGAGCACTTGTTTTTTGGGTGTCAATGGGTTGTTAATATTTGATCTATCTTTTTGGCAAATATTTTAAGTGGAATTATAATCCTGGTCTGTCTTGGCATGAAGTTTTGTCTGGGTATGTGGAGGCTTTTGACAGTAAACTCAATGAATTTTGGTTAACCTTTATCAATGAATTCCTATGGCTTATCTGGAGACAAAGAAATGAGGACATTTTCCAAGCAAAGAGGAGGGATCTTACTGAGTTTAATGTAAAACTCACATATTTTCTATCATGTCACAGGTAAATGTCACCATCCATGTTCCAAAAGAGAGGTTCCAAAGTTTGATAAAGGAAGGGGCTATGGTGTTGTTTCCCAAAGACATCCAAAGTTCTACAGTAATTAGTGATGCTCCTACCCTGGAAAATAATAGTAGAAACAATCAATATAACATTCAAGAATCTAAGGATTACAACAGTAGTGGTTTAACTGACCCCAGCACCCAAGGTTCACTCCATATAGAACTCTATATTGACAATAACAGGAGGAATGATTCGGCCAACCGAGATGATAACAATTAAAGTGAAAGAAACACTGATAATAGTGAGGATTAGTGGAGAACCAATGAATTCATATAAAGCAATGATAATGATGACTGGAAGGAGAGAGGTTGGCACTGAATTACTTCTATTTTGATATGTTTTGTATATTTTGGGCATATGTGTTCAGGCGGGAGTCTAATATGTAAATTTTGTTGAAAAATTTGCAGATCATATACCGATTGTAAATATACTAGATTACAGGTCTTTGAGATAGTATTATCTATACTTCTAGTTTAGTCAGTCAAACAAAATTGTGATGGTTATCTTGTTTGTACTCAGTTGATTCTATATTATCAATAGAAAAAAAAAAACTTATGAACGTTGTATTTTGTAAAATTGAAAAATTTATGTATCGTTTGAATTTCGAAAGACTGACAAATGAATTGATGGGGCTCTGAAAACTTTCATAGGGATTCATTATGATATATACAACCATGTAGATAAATTGATTTGTCTTGAAAGTCATATGCCACTTAAATAATGGCCTCCAAAGTTGACCATCTCGACAAAGACAACAAAGTGAAAACAACAAACTCTTTTATAACCCAAGAACTTTCCACCTCGAAAATTTATCAAATCTAATTGCATGAGGCTAAAAATGAACATGTGGTTTCAATGATATCATATGAACATAATCCCCAAGTGGTTCTACATCAAATTTATGGTATTTCAAGTTGTATACCTCCAAAGTGGGTTACTAGAGAAAATGTGCAAGTGACATTTCTAAGGGTTGCAACTAACATTTCACATCATGGGCACTTATTAATTTTGCAAAAAATGGTGCGCTAACACACTTTTGTTCAATGAAATCAAAAAGCGGGAAATGGGTCTTGTTACTAGTATGCATGCATAAGCTAATGAACACCTAATTTCCTCTTTCAACATTGCAGTATGTATTTATATATGTATTCATGCATATATGCACACACACACACACACATATGCATGCATGCATGTATTTATGTACACACACACACACACACACACACACACTTGTGTGTGTGTGTGTAATATGTACACATACATATATAGATATGTGTGTGTGTGTGTGTGTGTGTGTACACACACATACATACATATATGGATGTATGTATACACACATATGTATATTTGTGTGTATGTATTGATGCATACATACATATATACCTAACTACGTACACACATAAATATAGACAGACACACACATATATGTACGTATGTATGCATGTATCTATTAATTATATACCTGAAATTGTGTATATATGTGCCATTTTCTTACAAGATAAACATGATACAAGAGTACATGGGTGAATAAGCAATCTACATCACTAGAAAAAAGAAAACGTTTGAGTTTGATTCTTTTGTTTTAGTTTTAATTTTCATTTTTTGGCAATTAGTTTTATGCAAATTTGTGTTCAGTTGAAGTTGAGAAGATGGACATTAATTTCATTTCGTTGACAAAATATCTCATTTCGATATTAATGACAGTTGAAGATAAAGTGCCATTACTTTAACGATGGGTGATTCGATTTGAACAAGAGAATTATTGATAATCAATAGGGGTTTTCAACAAATCATGTGTATTTGGCTTCATATGCAAACAAAACAAGATAATTATTCAAAAAGAGGACGCAACATAAAATAAAGGAAGAAAGAAAATTTCATATGGAAAGTGAATAGGAAGGTCGATTGGGAAGATTTTTTTTTTGTATTTTGGGCTTCAATCCAACAAATAATTGGAAAGTTCTCCAGGGAGTGCATGAGAATTAAAAAAAATAATGATTTTGAACAATAGAGTGGAGATCCAAAAATTCAATATAACTTATGGCTAAGTGCAATCATTTTATTAGAGAAGAAAAAGCATTGGTTATCAGTGAAAGTTTCCTCACACCTTGTATTTGGTGTTCATGATTTTTATCTCTTGCAAAATATCTCATCAATATCTAGAGAATTTTAAATAGTATCCTTCAAACTTGATTTGGTTTGTTAATTAACTCGCAACGGGTGGGCCCCAAATGCTCTATTATTGGAGTAAGTGTAAAGACAAAAGGTGTCACTAAATGTGGAAGACAAAGGGAAAACATGGTCATCTGAAGGAGATTGGGTGCATGCTTTGTAGATTAAAGAAATGATATTAAAAGAGAAGTGAAGTGTATTGGGAGGAGAGGGTGCATGAAGGAGAAAAAGGAATAAACAACCAAAAAATGGGGCACAAAGAAAGAATAGAGGAAGACACGTTAATAATACAAGAGATTGAGAAGATAAAGAAGTGTGTTAGAGATTGACATGGAGCAAAAAAAAAGTTAGCAAATTTGGCATTATGATAAAGGAATTTAGAGGAAGATCAAATTTAGCACTTGAACAACAAATAAATAAGAGAGGAGTGTGTCGGAGATAAATACTCTCACCAAAGATAAATGAAAAAGTCAATTATTTTTAATGCTCATGTTTTTTTATAGACACACACACAATTATCATCTATCCATGTTTACTTATTCAAGAATGTATTCACAACAAATATAACATCTTTTTCATTTTTTCCAATGTCTTTTTTCTTCTCAAAATTTTGATAAGCCCAAACATGCTTTGACCGATTTGATTCATTAAAGTGGTTGATTTTAATGGTAGATAACAACAATTTTATGATCAAATTATTTATCGCGTGTTGATGTTGATGTTCAAATAAATTTCATTTTTGATTTGCAAAATGACATTAGAGATAATTGACTATGATCTAATTTTATTTCCTTTACCCAATTGTGTACAATGCTTCATAATTATCAACTTCAAGTGAGTCAATTTGAATCATCCACACCAGTGGATCTGGTTGATAAGAATGATGTCATTCAATAATCATTTCAAAAGTTCCAAAATCCAAATAAAGGATACATTAAGATTAAAAATAATTCTTCAAATCATGTTGATACACAAGTGGAAGTTGCAACATCAATTGTGGCTCCTTTGTCATCAATCTTTAAACCTATGTGTAATTTCACCCTGCTTTCCAAGTCTTTAAATAATATCATGCTTAAGTTGATTGATTCTTATGCTTTGAAACTTCCTCCCATCAAAACTATCGACCCTTCCAAACCATTTTCTGCTTCTTATGATCCCCAATTCTTTTGCCAATATCATTGTTTAACTAGTCATGATACTAAAAAGTGTTCTAGGTTGAAATATCTTATTCAAGATCTCATTGATTCCAATACAATAAGTATTGAGGATTTTAATGATAAAGGAAATAAATATGTGGCACCCCTAACCAAAATTTTTAAATCTATACCAATCCTTTTCATTCTCATTCTACTAATACTGTGAAGCCTACCAATCATTTGCCTTTACATTCTACCAGTATAGCTAATCCTATGAACCCTACGATGATAGAAGTTGATAATACATGTGGTGTGGCAAATTTTTTTGTCAAACTTATTAAGAAAACCAAACCAAAACTTAAGCACAAACCTTGCACTGCCTTTGATTTCAAGGAAACTATCAAGGCGCCTGATGGACCACTCTATGTTATTACGATTGTTAATGGGAAATTCTCCTGAGGAGTTCTTATTGATCTAGTATGTATGGTTAATGTTATTACTAAAGAGAATCTCTTTACACAACAATTTCATCAAGAAGCTTATGAAAAATTTGATGTGATGATTAAGGTGCATGATGGTTTTACTTGTCCTACTAGGTTCTATTACCCTTTCCGTTCAAGTTTGTAAGAAGTGCTTAGATGATTTTTTTGTCATTATTCCTATCTCTGATCAAATTCAAGTGAGACTAGGACATCCTTGCATTACTTCATGTAATCTATTTTTACCCCTTTGGTCCAAAATAATCTTTTAAGCAAATAATTAATATGGCTAATAATGGTTATTACCTTGTCTTAGTATAAAGTAATAATTTTTTAAAGAGAGGTTTGTTTTAAGAGTTTTGTGTACATTTCCCTTTATCATAAAGTTTCCAAAGTGTGATGATTTTTTGAGGGAAATTGTTTTTCCACGCTGATATGAATTTACAGATATCTTTTAGTGATATATGGTGAGCTTTTAGTAGTGAATAGAACCTAAAGCTTATCAAATGCAAAAATAAAGGGAGAAAATGGGGTTTCAAAATTCTACATGGGTATCCATCTAGCTCCACATGCCTAAATCCTAGATCCATATTGCAAGAGGGAAAGAGGATCACTTTTTGAAAGCAAGTTTTTGAGTTGAAGAGCATGGCTCAATCTTTTAGGTTTTTTTTTCAATGCTTCACATAGTATCCAGAACTATTGCATGCCTTTGATGAAATTTCTAGAGAGCATTTTACATTGGCTTCAATATCTCATTTTCATTTTTTATGATAAAAGGATGCGTATCATGTTTTTTTTGTAGTTTCAGATAATGGCACTATTATTGTAGGGGTCTCTCATGTTATTTATGCTTACATAATGAAGAAAGAGCATGGAAAGGCTTGTGTAAACCATGAAGATCATCATTGGCCACCCATGAAAAAGAATGCAAGAGTATGAATATCAGAAACATTAACTTAGGTTAGATGGTATGTCATTTTCAAACCCTCACTCTCTCATTAATGTTATGAGGAAATATATTTTGATTTCATTTGCTAGATAGTTTGGGAGAGATATTTTATTGAATTTTCTATAGAAAGCCTTATGAGAAATTGTATAAGGGTCGATCTTGTTAATATAGGAGTATTTTTAGAAGACAAGGATAAGATCCATGAGGTTAAGGTCAATAAGGTTATTTCTATCATGATTATAGAGGATCATCAAAAAAGAAAGGGTATGACAATGAGTACCAAGAAATCATGGTGCAAACAACCAAAGAATGTGATGACAATTGTGTTAAAAGGGCTTTGAAGAGTAAAGTGCAGTAAGGTTGAAGATCATAGATTAAATATGTAGTTATGATGTGCCAAGAGATAAATACATTTTTATGACTATTTCAAAAGGTTGAAGATACTATTATTAAGAAAAAAGTGATAAAGTTTCATTAAAAGTAGAAATGGGGATTGTGGTAAAGGGAATGGATATATAAATTGTTCAATTAAGCATAGATAAATATTAATTTTATAATGGTGAGAGAAGAAAATGTGTAATGAAGACATAGGTATAGAACATGTGAAGGATAGCAAAAATAATTTAAGAGTGATGAAGACTAAGGATAATACCAAGACAATGAGGTCATTCAATGTCTTTTTAAAAGGTGACAATATGGTGTTACCAATGATAGCTATCATATAAGGAATGAATTTTATTATCATGGAGATGTTTTCATTGTTTAGAGGAAGAGGCATTAACTTTCCTATTAGTCATTTGACTGTACTATCTACTATGTTGGTTTTTCTAAGTGGTTTTGAAGGTGACATTCACTATTCCATGAAATCAAGGCATCAAAAGAAGAAAAATATGAAGACATTATTGAAGGAAGTCCAACATGAGGCATACAAATCAAACCCTAAAAGAAGACCCTTGCAAAATCTAAGCATAAAGTTTCATAATGGAGAATGGAGTGAGTGATAGAGCATTGAAGAATAAATCAATAACATAGAAAAAAATTATACCCATCAATAATATTGTGACCTTTCTTGCATATTAAAATGGGAAGATGTAGAGTTTCGAGTATGGTGACAATAGTTACATGACCATGTGATTTACATGATAAAGATTGGAAGAAAAATCATGGAGATCTCTGATAAAGCTTCTAGTCTCACTCAAGGTGTCATGATGAGTAGGAGAAATGCGAGTAGTAGCTAAGAGGCTACCATAAGGAGAAGATCAGAAAATTTTCACAATCACGAAGAGAATTTACAAGGTTGTGGTTTATTCTTAATAAGTAGGGGATCATGATGGACAAGGGTCAGATTCCTATGAAGGTTTTGTCTAACAATGAGATGAACAATGCTAGTTTACAAATAAAGGATAAAAATTTCATGAGTATAAAGTAGAAAGGGAACTATGACAATCTTAGAGGGTCATGAAGGTCACATGCTTAAAGTGTAAATCAACACAATAAATAGAAATTTCATACACAAATATGATGCATAACATATGTCTAGATGAAAGCATAAAGTGTTGATTGAGAGGATACATAGAAGGTTGAGTTGGCTTCATATGTTTGAAGATATCATGCAAAAGGTAGGAAGAAGACAATCAAGGAATGTATCGTGATAGTTTTGTCACATAGACCATGATGGCTAACCAAAGATGTATAATGAGCTTCCATAAAGCTTGAGTAAATAAAACTGCTATGAGGATTTAAGTTTTTAAGTTTGTTGGTGAACAGATTTGTCCTTTGATAAATAATCTAAATTTTGACTCTAACCCTTTAATTAAAGTACAAATCCATCATCAACAGTTTAGTAAATTATTATTAATTTCTATCTAACTTTCAAAGGTAAAACTCCCTTATATGATATTCTAATGAATAACAACTAACTAACATTCATGTATACTTTTAACTAGAAAGTACATAAGGCAAAAAATATCCATGCATCAATATGCGATGAATACAAAGTTCAGTTTTTATGAATTACTAACTCTTAGAAAATATAGTTCCTGTTTGTCAATGAATTATAACATCTACTTATGATTCCAAAAGATCAAATCACAAACAAAAATTCACATACATTTGAAAACAGGGACAAATTCAATAGTTGAGAACCATGATTCACAAAGAAACTTCAATTCCCATAAGTCCAAACTCAAAGATTTAGACTTGCCAAAAAAAATGATCTTCTTTCTATTCACAAATAAAAAGTATTTTTCAAAGTATCCAAATAACAACATATGTACTCTAGAGTAATCCAAAAGTACATCAACCTTTTTGATGTCTTTTAATTACATATATATAGTCTTATACTAACCATCATTAAAACATTGGAATTTAAACTAACCCTAGTACAAAGTATTATGTAGTTTTTAAAACTGTCTTTGATAAACTGAAAAGATAATTGTCTTAGGCTAAGACAAAAATATAAAATGTAGCAGTAAAATTATGGCCCAGTGGACATTCTATAACTTGCGGATTGGTTTTTGTTGATAGGAGGAGTGCGTGACACTCTCCATTCCTTATAGGTCACCACGACCTCCTGAATTCCCTAAGAGTTAGGGATGCTAATGTGCGTAATGTGTTGCCTCCATACCTCTTTTTTCCTCTTAATTTATGTCAAATTTTCTGCATGCTTTGGGATTTGATCCAGACATAGGTATAACAAAGATTCAATCCTCACCACTTCCAAAAAATCCTCAATTGATAAATTCTTTCTCTCCTTTATTTTCTCTATCACTTACTAGAAAGCTTTGACAACAACATCCATGTCTTATTAAAGAGTTCCATCTTCCCAGATATAAGTAGTGTGTATGCATTTAAGACCATTCACCAAGCATTGAGTGAGGTTTTTGAGTTCTTTCTCTAATTTTGCAAACTCGCCTCCACCTAGTTTTATCACAGAGTTCCTCCAGTCCATATTTTCCTTACAGGCATACAATAGACTTTCATCCATGCTATTAATAGGATTTTTAGATAAAAAATTTACTACCTCGTACTAATGGATTTCTTAGATTTTAAGTACCACTGTCTCCAATTTAGGTCCTTTATTTCTCCCAAGTGAGAGCCTGTGTCTATAGTTCACAAATGGATGTGAAAACATCGTTATATACCTACCTAGGATCAGTAATATAGTTGGTTCATTCCTTACTTACCATGTCTAACCAATCATCATAAACCTCCAATATCATTTTACCTCGTTGAATTTGACCTAGAAGCTTCTGAATAGCTAGAGATTTGGATCAAATGGCTGAGGCACTTGAGAGATCGACTGTGGACCTAGATTATGAATAGCGTCAATATACTCTACCATTACCCTTAGTATTTTTTTCAATCCCTCTTTATCCTTCTCATCCTTCAATGATCTGTTTAGCATCCTCTTGGCAGAAACCTCAAAATGACGGTTGTCTGCAACTGTATCCGAAACTCCTCAATTTATTTTCTCCATGGTGAAGTCCTTAGCTGTAGGATCTCAAACTTCATCTTCCGTTAGGGGTTTATCATTTTGGTTGCCAAATTTCCTATGTCCAGGTCTATATCCACTCTAGAGGTTATCTTTAGCTTCTTGGGCTTTGGGGGTTTTCTAATATATTTGCTTGCCATATCTTCAAGGGGAAGAGAATAGGAACAATGTTATGTTTCTTGCTAATAGAAGCCTCTAGCCATTTTGGAGTAGTCTCAGAAGTATTTTTACTAGGAGTAGACTATTTTGGAGTTGATTAAATTACCATCATCAAATCGGGAGGATTCATCATGTCACTGAAATCAATGGTATCCTCTGCTTGATAGTTTGTTCCTGCCTTTGGGGAATCAACACCCTGATCAACCATTCCTTTGTCTATCTCTTTGCCTACATATAAGTCAATAATTTTTTTAACAATGGATTCCTCTTTTCTCATGCATTTGGCCTTTGACCTATTGGTTCAAATAGGTAAGCTAACCACTAGGTCGCTCTTGGGATTTTTGTTGCGATCAAGCCTCTTGGCTTTAGTTTTAGTGGCACTACATCATAAGTTTTAACATCTTTATTAGAACCAAAAACATGGGATGAAGATTTACGGGTTAGATTTAATGTAGGTTGTTCATCAGTTTGGGATCTCTTATATTTTTATTCTCTTAGCCACTTATTTGTTCTCCTTATTACAAGGAACATTCTTATTTAATCTAGTCTTTCTCTATCCCAGTCTAATATACCTCTAGGAGTGCTTGTTGTTTGATTTTTTCATACTGAGGACCTATTAAATTATTCTCCTCTTCTTTTACACCATTGATATCCATTTTTAAACCCAGGGTAATAATTTGTTGCAAGGAAAACCTTCTCCAAAGTCTTATTCTTACCTCCATTTCATCTGGAAAATTTTCCTAAAAGTCCTCCATGTGTGGCATAGGTAGGAATTGTCCTCCCAGATTCAAATGATCTCTTCCAAATCCCTTATTATCAAAATTTGGCCTAGATTTGTAATACTTGAAGTTGAACTTCTTCAAATCAACTACCAAATTTAGGGCATCCAAATTAAATTTGCATATATAGAGTCCTAGTTCAATAGGGAAAGAGATTCCTTGGTCATCTTTTGGTGGAAATGTCTTACTTACATGAGAGAATTGCCTCCATAACTCAACCAACACAAAACAAGATGGTGCATATCTAGGTAACTTTTTTGGTTCACCCTCGAACCTCCCAACTCTGATATAGGTGAAGTGTGGAAATTGAATGAAAAGCTATCATAAACACTTAATAATTGCACCGCCTCTTTGAACATTCTCTTGTCTAGGCTCCATGTTAATTCATGAATCAATCTACCAGTAAAAACATCATTAACTCTCTTTTAGTTCTCATGGCATCTTTCTTTCTGCAAGTGGGGATAATACTAAGAAATTCTAATATTTTCTGTCCAGGGTTCGTGAGGTATACCCACCCAATCTCTAGTACATGCCAAATAGTAAAAGAGATATGGGGACATAAAGAAATCCCTGTGACCTAGATGACCTAGAGTCAATTGATCATAAGGAGCTTCGGCTATCACTTCTCCCCAATCAAGGTCTTGTGTTCCTTGCAGAATAATTTGGATGAAGAAGTACATCCAATCTTGAAAATGATAGGCTTGGTTAGTTCCCCTAACCCTATGCAATAACACCATTAATTCCCTCACATAAAGTTTCATGTGCTCTTTGTTAAGAGGCTTGGGTAACCTCAAGCCTCCTTTTTGGAATTTCAATAACCAACTTCTGGCTATAACACTTATGTATTGTGATTTATTGTCATTGAAACAGCCCACAGGAAATGAAGAATTAAAATCTAAATATGCCCCTTTCTCCAGTATTCTCATGATAGACATAATGGTTTCTCTATCAAATGACAACAAAATGTCTCCATTATCCTTTCTAATACAATGGTGGTGGGAGTTATATTTGTTCATACATTTGTGAACTAGCTAAGGACATATGATGGTTGGGGGAAAGTTGTGGCTTCCACAAGGCCATTCTCTATGATTTATTTCATAAAAGGGGATTTTGTAGGATTCTTAACTCTTTCCCTAAAATCCTCTAAATCATAATGTACAAGGGATGTGTCCCCAAGCTCTGGAGACGAACAAACTAGACTAGATGCATTCTCAAAAATTTGAAAGGAAGTCTTCATGACAATAATTCTACTAAATTGAATAAACAATTAAACTTCACAGACAACACAAATACTGCCAATTCGATGCAACAATATGCTTCCCCCAATGTGAGCATTTATTACTCGTCACTTCACTACGAAAGATTACCATATAATGCTTACTTTTCCCTTTTAGAAGCCCCCTTTTTAAAAAAAATCATATTTACTAGATGCCCCAAATATCCCTTTTTCCGTCGGCTAATTTACTTTCAAATCATCCCTTTTTCCCTTCATGTTTAAATGATGAACATCTAAACTATTTGAACCAAATGAACCTTGAAAAAAATAATTTCAACAAGTTCAAGTTCATCCAGCTTGTTGATTCTACTTTGAAGATCAAAATTAATCAAAAGAAAGAGGACATGGATTGATGTGACAGTTTGACAAGACTAACAATGGTTGAACCATAAACCCATTGAACCCGTTGAACTCAGGTTCAATCAGCTCAATGACTTATTTACCACGGACTTGGATGCCAAAAACATAAAGGTTTAGATACATTGGGCCAACACAAAACTCATTGAACCGGGTGAACCTAATGAACTTTCGAAAGGTTCTCAATGTTTTTATTTCACCATTGAGTTGACACTTAACACAAGATTTTAAAATAAAATTAATATTTAAAGGGGCTCAACACTTCCATAAAGGGGAATTCAGCTTCAATTTTTACTGAACAAAGCTACACAAAATTAAAAATAGGGGTAAAAATGGGGGTTGAGGTAATACTAGCTCTGACTGGGGACTCCATTTCCAGACAAAATGCAGAGAACTCTAAATTTTTGGTTTTGAAATGACTAAGGAAAGAAGGACAATAGAGAAGAACAAACATAAACCAAAAATGAAACAAACACCACACAACAAATAGTTAAAATAACTATGTACAAATAAAGGAGTCTTGTTTCACAACTTATAACAATTCGAGACCTTTCTGATAAACTATAACTGATTGAATGTTTGAAGATGACAAAGTTGATGATCAATGAGCTACAAAAAGTAAATGCAAGACATTAAATCAGTTAATGTATTGTATTTCCATTGATGTGAACTTGATATGGTATGATTTATCATACATATATTGTCACAACACTTAAAGATCTAAAGAGACAAAGTTTTTGTCATCGGTAACCATGTACACCGACTGACAGTAAACCCCGGTGGACAGTGAACCCCGGGCACATAAGTTCATAGTGTTAACCGATGGACAGTGTTACCTGAGCAAGTGATACTTGAGAAATAATTACTGAGCTAACTATAGTTGTCATCAAAAATAATCAAAGTTGATGCCCGAGCTATCTGCAGTAGTTACTGAGCACAACTGAAGTGTTGACCGACGAGAATTGAAGTTAGAAAACTAAAACACAACTTAGCTGGCAGAGCTATATTTAGAGTTAACTGATTGTTTGCTTTATTTCTATCGATCAGTTAAAAGCTAAAGTAAGAAGGAGATTTAAAGCATGTTTTATTCCAAAAAACAAGGAGAGATTTACAGAATAAAACTAAAGCAAGCATGGCAAGCTTTACGGATCAAGAAGTGATCAATGAAGAAAACAAGAAGAATGAACAATGAAATCATGTCTATATAAAAAGACAAGTAATTCATTTTGAAGAGAGGAATGCTAAAGAGAATTCTGGTGAAGATAGAAGTCTTCATGCAGATATGATCATACAGGGTGAGGAATAGAGCCAATAATTCTGCAAACACCAAGCAACAACATTCACCAAGCAGAAAGAACAAGAGGGGAGCAAAGGAACAAAAGAGCATATTGATCATAAGAGGTATTATGGACTTACAATAGATCTAAAAATCTGCAATTCAAAGTTGTATTAATGAATAGATCATTTACTAATTAAGTTTAACCATTGACTCAGAAAATATCTTAACAGAGTGGGATTTAACCATCCATAATATGTTGAGATACATCCTAAGGAGTATCAAAAGGTTTTCATGTTGACAACATAGTGAATGCTAGGTCATGTGATAAACTGTTAGTTTTAAATCCTCTAACAAGGTCGCACTTAACAATGTGTTTGTAACCTTTAACAGGGTTGGATCTTCACCGAGCTCACTTCAAAAGAGTGAAAATTTTGGGTTACCGGTCCCAAGTGTTTTTTCCCTTAATAGGGTTTCCACGTTAAAATTTCATGTGTCAAATGTGTATATGGTTCATTGCTTTGATGTTTTGCTTTACACATTACTAAAATAGGATTGATCGGAAAACACTAAGTTTATTTACTGATATTCGGTAAAGGTTAGGAAAAGATAAATTGCTATTCGGTAAAGCTTAAGAAAAGGATATATAGTATAATCACCGAGCAGTATATATTTGATAAGATTACTCAAATACATACATCTTGTAGGAATAAAGATAACTAGAGGTTTTATATTTGTGGTATAAATTTTTGGTTGGATTATTGGATTAATTTCTGAGGCCATTGATTCACCCCCCCTCTCAGTTATTCTAACAATTAGTATCAGAGCTTGTGTGCTTGGAAGAGAGTTTTAAGACTCAATATAAAGATCACATGATGAGAAAAAGGGATGTGCCTAAGATGAACAAGGACAAATTTGCATCATGGAAAAGCAGGATAAGACTCCACCTATCAAGTATCGGAAATGATGTCACACAATACTTGGATATTAAATTTGTGTTACCTACTGGATCTCTGACATTTGATCAATTGAGAGAGAAGCATGAACACAATTCTATGATGATAGAACTTGCTTCCTCACTCTCCGATGGTGAATTTGAATGTGTCAAATCATGCACCACTGCAAAGCAAATGTGGGACAAACTCAAGCTAGTACATGGAGGAGATAAAGATGTGCTAAGATCTAAGGCTGAAAGCCTAAGAGGAAATTTTGATGACCTAAGAATGAAAGAAGGAGAAAACATCACTCAATATAGTTATAGAATCAAAGAGGTTGTTAATGCTATCCGAGGAGTAGGAATTGTAATTGAAGAAGAAACAATGGTAAGTAAAATTCTAAGAACCTTACTGCCTGTTTATGCTATTAGATTATTTGCTATACAAGAAATGAGAGCAGTAGAAAATAACAATGTTACTCTAGACAGTTTGATTGGTAGACTTATTTCATTTGAGATGAATAAATTTGACAACAGTGTCTTGCCAACTATTGAGTCTGCATTCAAATCTTCTTTGAAAGTAAGTAAATCAAGTCATAAATACATTATGATAAATGATATTGAAAGTGATAGTGATGAAAAAGAACTTGATGAAATTGAAGAACTAATGGCTAGAAGATTGCAGAGAGGCAAAGGTAGATACAAAGGTAAATTACTAGTGGTATGTTTTAATTGCAAAGAGATTGGACACTTTGTTGCTAGATGTCCTAACAAAAGAAAAGATGACAAAATCAATGACAAATCTTATAAAAAGAAGTTTGATAGAGGTGATGACCAAGATTACCAAAGCAACCAACAATCTGACAAAAGATATAACTAAGACTACAAGGACAAAGGAAAGAAGGCTTGTTACCTAGCTGAGAACAAAGCTGAAAATACTAAAACCGAGTCTGATGAAGATATTGAGGTGGTATTTGTTGCTATGAAGGATGATTCAAAAGAAGAAGAAAGGTATGTTGAAACTGCACTCATATCTAAGGTTAGTAAGAATGATGTTTGGATTATTGATAGTGGGTGTACTCACCACATGACTGGAGATAATGAAAATTTTGAAAATTTTGAATATTATAATGGTGGATCAGTAGGAATGGGTAATGACTCACCTTGTCCAGTTGAATGTAAAGGAACCATAATGTTGAATAACATGATCAGATGTGAAAATGTATATTGTTTGAAAGGACTTAACTATAATGTATTGAGTGTTTCACAGCTGAATAACACAGGACACCAAGTTGCATTTGAGAACAAAAAGGCAAATATCTACAATGAATCAGGAAGGTTGATTAGTACTAGTGAACAAACAAAAGGTAACCTATTCTATCTTGATGATATTAAGACCACTTGTTTATTGGATAAAAATGAAGACATCTAATCATGGCATAAAAGGTTATGTCATGTGAATTTTTACAACATGGTTAGGATAAGAAATAAAAGGAAAGTAAGAGGCTTACCGAGCATGTCAAAGCCCGACCATGTCATGTGTAAGAATTGTCAAAAAGGTAAAATGAAAAAGTCTAGTTTCAAGAGAAAAACCTACACATCTAATGCTATTCTAGAGTTAGTCCATACTGATTTATGTGGACCAATGAGAACAAAGAGCTATTATGGTGATATATACTTCATTCTATTTGTTGATGATTATTCTAGAATGATGACTGTTATGTTCTTAAAAGAGAAATCGGAAGCATTTAAGATGTTTAAATAATATAAAGCTATAGTTGAAAAAAAAAGTGGAAAGGAACTGAAATGTCTAAGATCAGATAGAGGAGGAGAATTTATTTCTAATGAATTCACGAACTTTTATAATGATCAAGGAATTACAAGACATGTTTCTACACCAAGACCACCACAACAAAATGGGATTGCTAAAAGAAGGAATATATCCATTGTTGATTATGCCAAAACACTAATGATTGAGAAAGGCATCACACAAACATTCTGGAGAGAAGCTGTCAGTACTATTGTCTATACATTAAACCGAGTTCAATTGAAGAAAGACACCAATAAGACACCTTATGAGCTATGGTATGGATACACACCCAATGTAAGTTACTTTAGAATTTTTGGAAGTCAATGTTACATATTGAAAGATGATAGAAATGGAAATCTTGACTCCAAAGGTAATGAAGGAATATTTCTAGGTTATTCTACCAAGAGAAAGGCTTATAAATGTCTTAACAAATCCTCTAAAAAAATCATTGAAAGTGCAAATGTCAAAGTGGATGAATTTGCTGAGAAAAATGGTGAGGAAAGAATAAAGGAACTAGAAGATTACAACAGATTTGTCTATAGTGAAGAACCTGACACTCTTCCCGAGCAATAGTGTATCACTACTGAGCAACAAAATAATGCACCCGAGCAACAAGCTGCACACACCAAAAATTAGGAAATTGCTCACAATGATTTACCGAGCGATGAAGATCAAAATGAAGGTCAAGATGATGATCAAAATGATGAACAAAGATCTAAACTGGTACTTTCCAAGTATGTCAGCAGAAACCATCCACAAAACCAGATCATAGGAGACAAAAAGGCTGGAATAAAAACAAGAATTAAGTCTCTAAACACTAGATGTCTGATTTGTGATTTTGAGCCTAAATATATTAATACTGCACTTGAAAATCAAGAATGGGTTAGTGCAATGAATGAAGAAATTGAGAAGATTGAAAAGAACAAAACATGGACATTAGTACCTAGACCGAATGACAAGAATGTCATTGGTACCAAATGGATATTCAAAAACAAGCTGAATGAGAATGGAGAAGTCACAAGAAACAAAGCAAGATTAGTATGCAAAGGGTATGCACAAGAAGAAGGTATTGAATATGGAGAAACCTTTGCACCTGTTGCTAGAATAGAAAGAGTGAGAATTCTACTTGCTTATGCTGCATTCAAAGGACTCAAAGTATACCAAATGGATGTCAAATATGCATTCCTAAATGGAATACTAGAAGAAGAGGTATACATTGAACAACCAAAAGGGTTTGTTGATCCTAACAAGAGAAAAATGGTTTATAGACTACACAAAGCCTTGTATGGATTGAAACAAGCACCAAGAGCATGGTATGAAAGACTTCAATCTTATCTCATAAGTATTGGATTTGTAAGAAAAAAGTGATCATAGTAATCTATATTTAAAAGAAGATACTAATGATAACATTCTGATTGCTAAAATATTTGTTGACGATATCATATTTGGAGGTAATGATATGCTATGCAAATCATTTGCTGATGAAATGAGCAAAGAGTTTGTTATGTCAATGTTTGGAGAGATCAAATTTTTTCTTTGTCTACAGATTCTTCAACAGGATGCAGGCATCTACATCACACAATCCAAATACATCAAGGAAGTTTTGAAGATATTCAAGATGGAGGACTCAAAACCAGTTGGAACACCTATGGAAACCAAGTGCAAACTTACAAAGGAAGACAACTCAACAGAGGTAAATCATACCCTATATAGATCTTTAATTGGAAAACTCATGTGTGTTGTACATACTAGACCAGATATAGCACATGCAGTTGGAATAGTTGCAAGATTCTCTGCTAATCCCAAGGAATCACACATGACTACTGTCAAAAGAATTCTAATATATCTAAAGAATACCAAAGACTATGGTCTGTGGTATAATAAAGAAGGCAAATTTGAGCTTCAAGTCTATATAGATTCTGATTGGACTGGAAACATAGATGATAGAAAGAGAACAACATGAGGAGCATTCTGTATGGGTGACAAACTTGTCACATGGATAAGTAAAAATAAAGGATGCATATCACAATCAACTGCAGAAGTAGAATATGTGGTTGTTGCTGAAAACTAATCTAACATTGCATGGATCAAGCAATTGCTGAAAGGTATGAATATGGAAATCCTTGATCCATTACAAGTGCTATCAACATTTTGAAGAACCCTGTCATGCATGCTAAGACAAAGCACATTGCTATCAAGTATTATTACTTAAGGGAACAAGTATAAGAGAAAGAAGTGATACTAGAATATGTTCAATCCAAAGAACAATTAGTAGACATATTCACAAAGCCATTTCCAAAAGATACATTTGATTACCTAAGGAAAAGACTAGGGGTCCGACCCTTGTCTAATGATCACTAAGCTGAATAGGAGGATGCATCAGCCTACACATTATCAGAAGATAATTCATGTTGATTCAAGAAAAGAGATGGACTACAATGATACATTAGTACAAGAAGTTACTTATCAAAACCAAACACCAGAGAAAATGTTGGCTACTATAGAGCTGTAGTGCTGATGGACTGGAGAAAGATATATATTTTTTGGCATTGTTGTCAAAGGGAGATATAGATCTAATTATGAAATATCTATCTTGATCATACAAAGGGAGAGAATAAGAAATATCCATCAAAGAGAGGAATAATCAAAGGGAGAGAAAACATTAGAGAAAGATTCAAAGAAACAACCATCCATCTAAGGGAGAGAATTGGAAAACTTAACACTACATATGTATCCAGAAAAGGGAGAAGAGATTCTACAACAAAGGGAGAGACAAAATCATAAGTTGCTACATCTATCCAGTGAAGGGAATGAAGAATGAATAAATCAGTCTACAAGAATCAAATCTATGCTAGAAGAGCTTACTGAGAGTCAAATATTTGTATTGGTTATAGAACAATAAGTTTGGAAGAGATTGATGAACTATAACTAATATATTTCATATTGTGTTAGTAGTATGTTTCCATCAATGCCAAAGGGAGAGATTGATAAACTATAACAGATTGAATGTTTGAAGATGACAAAGTTGATGATCACCGAGCTGCAGAAAGTAAATGCAAGACATTAACTTAGTTAATGTATTGTATTATCATTGATGTTGAATTGATATGGTATGATTTATCATACACATATTGTCACAACACTTAAAGATCTGAAGAGACAACGTTTTTGTTGTTGGTAACCATTTACACCAAGTGACAGTAAACCTAGATAGACAGTGACCCCAAGCACAAAAGTTCACAGTGTTAACCGACATATAATGTTACTCGATCAAGTGGTACCCGAGAAAGCATTACCGAGCTAACTATAGTTATCACCAAATAGAACTAAATTTGATGCATGAGCTATCTGCAGTAGTCACTGAGCACACCTGAAGTGTTGACTGACGGGAACTAAAGTTAGAAAATGACAAAACAACTTAGTTGGCAGAGCTATATTTAGAGTTGACTGATTGTTTTCTTTATTTCTATTGATCATTTACTAAAGATAAGAATGAGATTTAAAGCATGTTTTATTCCAGAAAACAAGGAGAGATTTACAAAATAAAACTAAAGCAAGCATGGTGAGCTTTACAGATCAAGAAGTGGTCAACGAAGAAAACAAGAAGAATGAACGACAAAATCATGTCTATATAAAGAGACAAGTAATTCATTATGAAGAGAGGAATGCTGAAGAGAATTCTGGTGAAGATAGAAGTCTTCATGCAGATCTGTTCATATAGACTGTGGAACGGATCCAATAATTCTGCAGACACCAAGTAACAAAGAAGCAACAACATTCACCGAGTAGAAAGAACAAGAGGGGAGAAAAGGAACATAAGATCATATTTATTAGAAGAGTTATTATGGACTTACAATAGATCTAAAAATCTGCAATTCAAAGTTGTATTAATGAACATATCATTTACTGATTAATTTTAACCATTGATTCATAAAATCTCTTAACAGAGTGGGATTTAACCAACCTTAATATATTGAGATACATCCTAAGGAGTATCAAAATGTTTTCATGTTGACAACATAGTGAATTCTAGGCCAAGTGATAAAGTGTTAGTTTTAAATTCTCTAACAAGGTCACACTTAACAGTGTGTTTGTAACCTTTAATAGGGTTGGCTCTTCATCGATCTCACTTCAGAATAGTAAAAATTTTGGGTTACCAGTCCCAAGTGTTTTTTCCCTTAACAGGGGTTCCACATTAAAAATCCATGTTTCAGTATATGGTTCATTGCTTTGATGTTTTGCTTTACATATTACTAAATAGGATTGATCGGTAAACACTAAGTTTATTTACTGATATTCGGTAAAGGTTAGAAAAAGATAAATTGCTATTCGGTAAAGCTTAAGAAAAGGATAAATAGTATAATCACCAAGAAGTATATGTTTGATAAGATTACTTAAAGGCATACATCTTGTAGGACTGGAGATAACTAGAGATTTTATATTTGTGGTATAAATTTTTGGTTGGATTATTGGATTAATTTTTGAGGCCACTGATTCACCCCCCCTCTCAATTATTCTAACACTTTCCCACTATAGGACAAGGGAAATACAGATCCATTTGGATATGTGAGCTTAAATGAGCTGGGATTTAATACTTGGTGGATCTTGAAAGGCCCTTTCTAGAGAGAGTCAAATTTCCCGTGGGCGCCTTTGTGTTCTTTTCTCTTGTCCCAAAACAACACCTCATCGCATTCCATAAGATTTATGGGACTTTATTTTCTATCAAATATCTTCTTGACTCTAGCTTGATGTGTGGTTATTTTGTCAACTAGTTCATCCCTTTCTTCTTCAAGCTTATTTAAATGCATTACTCTTTTCTCCAAGGCACTTTGGAAATAGTGGTCTTCCACCACACTTTGTAACTTGGATGCTACTAGCTCAAGTGACAATGATAATTGAGCTCTTATACCATATACCAACTCAAATGGAGCCATTGCTATCACTCTCTTCAACATGGTTCTATCATCCCATAGAGCTTCATACAACCTTTTGTGGAAATCTTTTGTATTATCACTGACTAACTTCTTCATAACTACTACTAGATTTTTGTTACTAGACTCTTCCTGACCATTACTCTAAGGGTAACAATATGAGGAGTAAGACAGGGATATAATATGATCATATCAGAATATCATCAATTCATTAGAAGATAAATGATGTGGACTGAAGTCTTGTTGCTGCTACAGAACCATCTTGGATCTGTTCTGAGATCTTTCTCTTGGACCTGTTAGGGTGTTCACAACCCTAAACTGAGGTAATTCACTCTCAAATTTACCTCCTCTTCAAGAATCATTCTCCCATCAAAATTCTTTTCATCTCCTCCTTGCTGAACCTACACAAATAGATTCATTCTACTCACTTATTCAATGTTTTTTGAACATTGCTTTCATTCTCTTCCCTAGCCGGACTATCACCGAGCTCACCTAGGGTAAGATCTCCAGGATTGTTGTTGTTGCTTCTCCTATAGAAAAAAAAGGAAACTATGTACAAGGGCTCCTCTTGAGTTCCATCCCAACACATGACTCTCACCATGGATTCAAGAACCTTGAGGGGCCATTACTGTTTACAACCCAGAACGGGTGAAGAACTAATAACTTGCAAAATAGAAAATAAAGTAACTAATCTACTTGCATGCAGAAGGAACCACAAATAAATTTGATATCCACTAAAAACATAGTCTACAACTTCTAATTATTGGAAAAAAAACAAAATAGTACAATAATCTGCAAATCTCTAACTTTCATGTAGCTTCTCTTCTTCTTCAATCTCTACCCTCTAGATCTCTAAAATGAAGGCTTGGGATGTTATTAATAACCATCCTCTCATAGGAAACAACCCTAATGGTCCACTCATTTGCAAGAATCTCTTCAGGAACTGTTACACTAACCATAATGTCCATAAAAGACAAGATCCACTTTTCACGGGCCGTTACGACTGAATATTGTCGAGCAATAGTAAAGCAAACAGAGCTCCAGTGTTGGCTGAGCTGCTAGGCACCAATGTAGGTAGAGTTGCTAGGCACAAATGTAGCCTAAGATACTAGGCACAAATGTAGGCCAAGATGCTAGGCACAAATGTAGGCCGAGCTTCTAAGCACCAATGTAGGCCGGGCTACTAGGCACAAATGTAGGCCGAGCTTCTAGGTACCAATGTAGGCCGAGCTGCTAGGCACAAATGTAGGCTGAGCTGCTAGGCACAAATGTAGGCTAAGCTGCTAGGTAATAATGTAGGCCAAGCTGCTAGGCACAAATGTAGGCCAAGCTGCTAGGCACAAATGTAGGCCGAGCTACTAGGTACCAGTGTTGGCCGAGTGCCAGTGATACCAAGCAGTCTATCCAAGGTTCATGATGCCTTGGTTGGATTACCAGAGGCTTAACAACTACCTCATACACACACACAACTAAAGGAAACCAACTAAGAAACCTATCTAGACATGGATTTACCTAGTCATATCCATTTTAGGGAAATAAAACAAATGACCTTCTAAGGTCCACACACACTCTCCTGACTTGGCTAGAGTCAGTACATGATAGAAATAGGGAGCTAGGGGTTTGAGTTAGGTGTGCTCCTGCACCAAGAAATAAGTGGCATTATCATTTACAATTTTATGTGGCACTCCAAAGCACATAAGAATGTTTTCTTTGAGGAAATTACATACTACTTTTGAAGTGGTCTTCTTCACTAGTATAGCCTCAACCCATTTCATGAATTAATATGTAGTCGTCAAGATGTATGCATGTACAACACTTTAGGGAGGTGAGAGACACCCTATGAATTCTAAACCCCATTGTTTGAATGACTCTCCAACAACAACAAGTCTCAAGGGTAGTGCTGTAAGCTATGGTATTTCGACAAACATCTGACATTTCTCACAATTTTTTACCCATTTTTAAGCATCCTTGAACATTCCTGGCCAATAGTAACAATTTATATGTATTTTGAAAGAAGTTACCATAGAGGAGAAATGCCCACCACAAGCCTCATCAGGAAAGCTTTTTAGAAGCTTTTGTTGTTGCTCCTTATCTAACCTTAGGAATGTCTCATCTAAAACCCTCTTGTATAATACATCCCACCAAATGACATACTTAACAACTGTCAATTTTAAGTTCCTCTCGACTCGCAGTGACAAATAACTAGGATAATATCCATAAGTTAAGTAATACGCCATATTTGTGAACCAAGGATCTTGAAAACTTATGAGTAAAGTGACAAGAGGATCTTCTTCATTCTCTGCTTTATTCTTAGGAATCAACTTACACAAACCCTGGCCCTCAACCAATTTGTTTGGGCAGATATCCAATTCATACTCTTATATTTTTCCACCCATGTTCCCCTTTTGTTCATGCCCACTTCTTGTTGTGTCAGCACACTCTTTATAGCTAAATCAGGTACAAAGACTGTTGAGTGTGAGTGTAGGATGTAGTATCTAAACTGCTTAATGACTTTTACTATTGCAAACAACAATTTTTATTCTAAAGAGTAATTGAGCTCATGCTTCTTCAATGGAATTCTCATGAATGCTATGAGTTCTTCAATCCCTAATTCATTCTTCTGCAAGAGGATACCCGACATAGTATGTTCTAAATCATAACAATATAATAAAGTGTTTCTTAAAGATTGGATTAACCAATGTAGGTGCATGTGCTATTGCTTCTTTCACATCTTTAAATACTTTCTTTACAGTTTCATTCCATTTGAATATTTTTTTTTCACTCATCAGGCCCACAAATGACCTTCTAAGGTCCACACACACTCTCCTGACTTGGCTAGAGTCAGTACATGCCAGAAATAAGGAGCTAAGGGTTTGAGTTAGGTGTGCTCCTGCACCATACTCCCCCAAACAAAAGAAAGGTTAATCTATCCTTGGATTGAGCATGTTTGGATCAATGCCCAACCTCTTGAATTATGTTTCTCTGAACCAAGTAGCATCAACATCTTCTTTTTCATGCCATTTGAAAAGGTGCTCCATGTAGTCCTTGTTCCTAGTCTTCTTGTAGACCCTTGAGTCTAGTATCTTTTCAGCTGTCATAGATGGAGTAGGGGTTAATTTCAGATCTTTTACCTCTTGTATTACCTCTTGAAGGTTCTGATCAACATCTTGAATTGGTCCCTTGTATGCTATCAAATCTACAATGTTGAAAACTGGTGACAACCCAATGTCTTCAGGAAGCTCCACCTTGTATGCATTGTTTCCATACTTTGCAAGTATCTTACATGGACCTAGCCTCTTCATATGTAGCTTGTGAGGAACACCATTTTGTAGCCTATGTTTTTTTAAGTGTACCATAACAAAGTATCCAATCTGAAACTGAACATTCCTCTTTGTTGCATCCACCTTTTGCTTTACCTTTTCAGCATTCTCAATCAAATTCTTTCTCACACTTTCATGGACTTCTCTCATTGAATGAGAAAATTCCTCAACATATCCACTACCATGCATATCTTCCTTCAATTCTCTAAGCTCAAAAATTCTTGTTGGGTGAAAGCCATAAACAGTTTCAATTAAAGGACTCTTACTAGTCGATCTATTCACTGTATCATTGTATGCATATTCAGCTTGTCCAATGAGTTGATCCCATGCTTGACCATACTCCTTTGTGAGGCATATCAACAAGTTACCAAGAATTATATTGACCACCTCTGTTTGGCCATCTATATGTGGATGATAGGCAGATCCAAAAGACAAGTTCATGCCCAGCTTTTGCCATAAGGTCTTCCAAAAATGGCTCATGAATTTGCTATCCCTATCTAAAACAATACTAAGTGGGAGTCCATGGATCCTCACCACTCCACTAAAAAACAACTGAGAAATGTTACAAGCATCATGAATAGTCTTTCAAGGTATGAAATGAGCCATCTTGCTAAATCTATCTACAACAACATAAATATTGTCATATCCCTGCCTTGTTCTTGGCAAACCAACTACAAAATCCATACTTATGCATTCCCATGGTCAGGTTGGGATTGGGAGTGGCTAATAAAGACCTATATTGGAAGATGTACCCTTTTCTTTTTGACACACTACACAACTCTCAACATACTGTCTAACATCTTTATTCATTCTAGGCCAAAAATAGAACCTAGTAACTAGCTCTTGAGTCTTACCGACTCCAAAATGAGCACTAAGTGCTCCATTATATTTTTCTTGAATCAATATCTCTCTCATATACCTTTAGGAACACAAATTTGACCTCCTTTAAACAAAAAATCATTCTGCAAAGTATATTCAGAAAACTCACCATGAAAGTTGTTTTTAAACTCCTTGCGTACCTTGTAGATTTGGGAAAAATCTTCATCTTCAGCATATAGATCTTTGAAGCTATCAATACCTATGCTTTGTAGCTAAACTTCTTGGACTGTGAGAAGTCTTCTTTTCAATGCATCAACAACCTTATTTCGTACTCCCTTTTTATGCTTGATATTGAAAGTGTTGGCTTGTAGATACTCCACCCACTTCATGTGTTTGCTACTAAGTTTGTCTTGAGAGTTAAGGAAGATGAGAGCTTGGTTATCAGTATATCCTATTAACTCCTTTGGTAGCAAGTAGTGCCTCAACTTCTTGAGTCCTTGGACTAGAGCATACAACTCTAAGTCATAAGAAGAGTACTTCTTCTTTGCATCATTTAGCTTCTCACTATGGAAAGCTACTGGTCTTCCTTCTTGGCTTATGATAGCCCCGATGGCAACATTACTTGCATCACATTCTACTATAAAAATCTTTTAAAAACTTGGAATAACTAGAGTAGGCAACTCTTCTATCTTCTCCTTGAGTGTTTCAAACCCTTTGTCAGCTTGTGGTGTCCATTGAAACTTTGTCTTCATCCCACCTTTAATGGTGTCTAACATAGGTGCACAAATCCCACTGAAATGTCTAATGAACTTCCTATAATACTGAGCTAAACTATAGAAACTTCTCACCTCAGTTGCAGCCTTGGGAGTAGGCCAACTTAGAATGGCATCCACCTTTTCTTGGTCCATTTTGAGGTTACCCTGTGACAAAACAAAATTGAGATATACAAACTCTTGCTTCATGAAGTCACACTTCTCCAAATTCATCATTATATTTTCATCATGCAATTTCTTGAAAATAATTTTCAAATGCCTAATATGCTCTTCCTTAGTTCTGCTGAAAACTAAAATGTCATCTAGGTAGACAACAACAAATTTACCAATGCATTCTACCAATACCTCATTCATAAGCCTCATAAAAGTTGAGGAGGCATTAGACAAACCAAATGGAATTACAAGCCATTCATACAAACCTTCTGTATTTTTGAAGGCTATTTTCTATTCATCTCCTTCATTTATCCTTATTTGGTGGTAGCCACTCTTAAGATCAATTTTACTGAAGTACTTTGCTTCCCCTAAGAAATCCATTAGGTCTTCAATTCTAGGTATTGGTAACCTATACCTAATGGTGATTCTATTAATGGCTCTGGAATTAGTACAAAGTCTCCAAGCTCCTCCTTTCTTAGGTGCTAAAATAGTAGGGACTGCACATGGGCTTATACTCTTTCTAATTAGGCCTTGGTCTTATAACTCTCTGATTTGCTTGGCTATTTCCTCATTTTTTTGAGGGGTAATCTTATAGTCAGCTTTGTTGGGTAAGGTATCTCCTGGTATGAAGTCAATCTTGTGGCTAACAAGTCTCTTAGGAGGTAGGGGAGTGGGCTGGCCATCATTCACAATATCTCTATACTCTTCAAGTATTTCTTTTACCTCATTTGGTATCTCTGATTTATTGACATCAACCTCATCTTTTGGCTTCAATACTAAAGCAATTCCAACTCCTTCTCCTTCTCCTAGAGTCTTCAAGAACTCCTTCTCACCAACCATGAGCACACTTGGACTTGATTTCTTCATCTCTCCTTCTATTAGAGACTGAATTTTGAAAGTCACTCTATCTTTCTTGAATGAGTAGGCATTCTTGGTTCCATCATGCATGGCTTGCCTATCAAATTTCCATGGTCTTCCAAGTAGAAGGTGGCATGCATCCATGGGAAGAATGTCACATAGAACTCTTTATTTGTACTTGCCAATGGTGAATTCTACCCATGCTTGTTCTCCTACAAACACATGTTGTCCTTTGTTAAGCCATGTAACCTTGTATGGGTTGTCATGTGGAATCCTTTTCAAATTTAACTTGGTGGCTTCCTCTTCAC
>MU225417.1:316300-341314 GCA_018584345.1 Thuja plicata
TTAATTAAATTCAATTCCTCCCATTTAATTAAATAAAATTCTTCTAATTTATTTAATTGAAAGAAAACCTCTCTTTTAATTAAATAAATAAAAATTCCCACTTAAAGCACTTTATTTGTTGAAAAAGTAAATAAAATCCCTTTTTCCTCACATCTTTCTAAGTGGTGGGTTTTTGCCTCTTAATCATAGCCTTTGATTTTTTGCCTCTCAATCTCAATCGTTCACTTTTCTTTAAAAAGAGACCTCTCCTTTTCACTTTCATATTAGGTTTTCATAATATTGTTATGCTGCAAGTTTGGAGAGCAACTTTGGAGGAGAATTTGAGCACTCAAGCTCTCTTCTTGTTTTCTTTATTCTTGCATTCATGGCTCCTCATATAGATTAGAATCATGTTTTGCATTATTATCATTTAGATTAGATTTTATTTTCATGCATTCGAATCTCTCGTTTCATGGTGTATTTGCAATAGACACAACTAGGTCAATCTGAGGGCCTTCATTTTACATTTTTACACATCCATGACTAGATAGCTATGGATTGATATTTGAGGCCTCATTCTTGAGCAACCTTGAATGAAATGATTCATAGAAGTGTGACAACATTTATGCACACACTAATAACTCAAGAACAAGTATAAGGAACTTGTCTCAAGCTTTCACCATTGATGAAGATGCAAGCATTAAGCTAAGATGATATGCAAGATTTAAGCTAAGATTCATTCCATTATGGACCTAAGATGTGATATCTAGATTCAAAATAAAATAAACATGAACTAAGAACTAAGATTTCTATGAAAATACTAAATTGCTCTAGAACCAAACTAGCATGATAACAATGCATAAAAGGGAGATGATTTGCTCTTGACAATGGCCTCTATTTATAGATTTTTTGGAGGAGAGAGAGGGTTTGGATGAGGTGGAGCTCATGTGGCATCCACATAGGTGCCACATGAGGGACACATTAGCCATGCAAGAGGTGCACTTTGCTCACACATGTGTGAGCAACTTTGGATGTGATGGGTCAAAGTGTACTTAAAGTACACATGTGAAGGATCTTGTAAGAGGTGTAAGAGATTTGGGCTAATAGAACACTTTTAAAAAGTGTAAGAAGGTGTCATCATGGGTGTAAGAAACCTTATTGGCACCAAATAAGGATTATTTGGAAAAGGTGATTTTTGGAAATTTGCTCACACATGTGTGAGAAAATAATTAGGACTAATTGTTGTAGGAATAAAAAAATTAGCCTAATTAACCTTAGTTAATTAGTGAGTAGGTCTATTTGGTGAGAGTGATGTGAGGTAGGGTAGGATCTAAGTTCAAATTAGCTTAATATAAATTTAAAATTTAGATTAATTTGGTTTAGTAGAATTTAAGTCTTATAGAGGAATAAATAAATTAAAATGTATTTAAAGGGGATTAATGAGGGATAATGTATATAAATAAAATTTAATACATTAAAGGGGGTAGTATTTAAATTAAATTTAAATACTAAGGAAAGTGAAGTAAATTTAATTAAATAAATAAAAGAATATAACAAATATAATTAATTAATTAAAATTAATTAGAATGCTAAGGGAATATTAATTAAATTAATATAAAGACAATTTTAGACGTCTACACTCATAACACCACTATTTGTTGTTGAGGAAACCATGGCCAAGGGAAAACTCTGGTGGGGATGGTACCCACAAGCATGCACTAAAGTATAGTGTCCATGTTATAGCTGAATATTACATAGTACAATTCCTTGTTAGAGGAATAAAAACCTTGTTAAAGGTATACAACACCTTATTAGGGGCCAACTAAGCATACAACTCTTACAATATAGTTATGTTACAAAATGTTCTCAATAACAAACAAAAAAAGCATCTCTAATCCTTAGATAGTTCCAGTCATAGTTATTCAATGATCTCTATCATCCTCTGCTCTGCCATTCGCATATCTCATCCAAAACTCTGTTCACACACACCTCTTTTCTCAACAAAAAGATCTTACATATATATCTTTCTTCTTTACCAAGTCGGCTCTCAAATACAAATATTACATAGTCGGCTCTCAATACAAAATACATTTAATAAAGAAAATATAAAATGCATAGTCAAAATATAGGTTATCAATAGTCATAATCCAACTCTAATTGCCAGGAGTCCATGTCATACTCCCTGAGTCATCGCTTCTGTCCAACTGTTATGTATCATTGTTCTGCTGCTGTCTGTCTATCTTCAAATCTCTCTAAATTACTCTAAACATCACCAAAAGAAGGAGGTCACGCATACCCCATACTATCTCCTTCTAATCTCACTTTCTATAACTCATCGATCTCAATCTTCGATACTCAAAATACCTCTGTATTTTTGCTTATGTACTTAGTTGATTCTAGAGTCAATAAAAATTAACTTTAAATGAATCGATCAGTATGCCAGATGTGTTACCATAAATGAAAACAAAAAAGTGGATCACATAATAAAAAATTTATCACTTTCCAATAATCTCTCCCTTTGGCATTGATGGCAACACTTAACAAAAAAAATGACTAAGTGTTCCAACAAAACAAAACTGTCTTTCCTTATACATAATCTTCTCCTCTTCTCCTCTATTCATTTTTCTTCTCTCTTCTCTTCTATTCATTTTTATTCTCTCTTCTCACCTATTCATTTTTCTCCTCTCTTGTCCCCCTTTGAAAACAATGACAAAGGTGCATAAAAAGTAATAAAATTAGGGCTTGCTTACCAATTTTAGAATATCTTGAAAGGAATCTTCCAAGATCTTCACTTTTGTACTTCATGACTTAAGAAAAAGTTGAATAACATGAATTAGTCCATTTAATGCAAATGATGTTGTCTCTTCTTCTTTCAACTTTGTTTGCATAGAGTTAGCTAATGATTCTGCAGTTTTCTCCATGTATGATAAGTGAGCTTCAATAATTGATAGCTTAGGAGTGATTAAACTCTTTAGCAAACTAAACCTTGTCAAAACTCTCCCTTTCTCAATATCCAATACATTCAGTTTAGCCAAAATTCTTGTTACTTCCTTGTCCAATTCCGTTACAGATTGTGAAGAGGTCTCACAACTATCCATCATGTTGTTCAAGGTTTCCCTATCCTTGGCAATAATGTCTTCAACATTCTGAATATGTCTGATAGGATTTATGCAATAACTAAATAGTTTCCTGCCATGTGCAATACAACTCTTTGCATTTGTAGTACTGGTTCTCAGAATGCCCAGGTCCCATGAGATAGACTGGCAAACTTCAAGTAGCTTCTTCTCTGAGTAATTATTTTCTTCCTTTCCTTTTGCAATCTTCACCAAGTTCTCATATTGTCCATCAAACGCATCAAGTGCCAAATTCAGGTTCTCTACATCATCTTTGTTCTGAAAAACAATAGGTGCTAGGAGAAATTTGTTCACAATATCAATTTCTTTAGACATTACCTTGGTTTTCTTGTCACTTTTCTTGTCAGATCTCTCCTTTTCTTTAGTGAGTGTAGTAAAAGCTAATTTTACCAACTCATCCTCATCCATGCAATCAACATCCATATCAATAGATTTATCTTTACTTGTCAACAATAAGGTAGAAGATGTGTCAACTTCATTCTTGACTTCAACCTTTTCTGTTTCTTCTTTCTGCTCCAATTCTTTTTGTCCTTCTTCCCTAGTTACTGTATTGTCATTATTTTCTTCAAATGGGTATTTCTCATCATGTGAAGTGTCAAGAGTCATTGGCACACCAGAAACATAGAAATCTGGTTGCATATCAAATTCTCTCTTCTCAACACTTGTCTTAGCTGTCTTAAAACTCTCTCTCCCATTCCTAAGGGTGTAGGAATAGTAGTTGTAGGAAGTGGGGTATTCTCAAGAATAATGCTCATTAATATTTGGTCCAGTGCCTTCTGAGTATCATTTGTAACTTCAACATATTTTCTTGCCATAATCTTCACTAATCTAGTCTTAGTTCTCAATAAAGGTTTCAGTTCCTTAAATATTCCATCTCTTTCTTGCATAGAAACTACATGCAACATATTATCAATTTCTTGGTTTCTGATAGTTTCATCCTCAATATGTGCTAGCTATTTCCTAGTCTCCAATATACCATACAACTCTTCAAGTATATTTCCCTCTATCTCCAAAAGATTCTTTTTTAAAACAAGTAAATGATTAACTACAACATCCTCAATCCAAAGTTTATCAGTTTCCTCATACTTGTCATAGTATGTGTTAATAGAAACTAACTTCCCTTTCTTGATAGCTATATTCTCAATAATCTTCAAGTTAGGTTTCCATATATGCTTCTCACTTTCATTTTTCTTCTCTTCTCTCACAGTGCTTGGTTCTTTAAGTGGTGAAATCTGACTATTGGATCTGGTGCTCACTCTAGGAATATTCTTTTCTACCTGCAAGGTCTGCTATGGTGGAGGGGAGGTTACATCAATAACCATAGGAGGTGGACTATCTACCATCACTACTTCAGGAGGTGTAAGAGTTGCAGTAGAAGAACTTGTCAATCCATAAGATCGCTCTGCTAGCTTCTTCTTAACTTCCTTCAACTCTTCCTCTATGAATCTTGCCTTAATACCACATTCATGCACAATGTTGTCTACTTTTCTCTTCCTCAAACCTCTACTCTGTTCCTCTCTTACTTTAGCTATTTTTTCCTCATAAGTTCCCCATCTCTCCTCAAATGTATCTATCTCAGATGCAAGGACATGTTCAATTTGCATAGTTAACACCTCAAAACTTACCTCATATCCCATAGGATAACATCATTTCTTCCTTGGTATAACTGCCTCAAAGCATACACAATCAATTTCAACCATGAAACATATTGTATACTTGTACTTCTCAACTAAGTCTTCAGGTATCATGTATCTTCCCTTCATCTGCCTCTAAAGAATCTTAATCATAGCAAACAACTCACCATCAACCCATGTATTGTTCTGTCTTTTGTAATTGTCAGAAATCTGTATACCAGTAGGTATCCCTTTTCTCCAACCACTAGGGTGCATGCCTAGAAATTTGTGCTCAGTGTGTAAGTACATATGCATCAATAGTGAACCAAATCTGAAGGTCTTCAATCTGTCTTTCTTTATTAGTTTCACATTCTCCAAAAATTGGTGTGCTAACACTTTGCATAGACTGTATTTAGTATTCTCTTTCACCATTCTATATGCCATTATGATAACTCCTGCAAATACTAAATTAGGTCTACTACTATAGTAGAATTTGTAACCAAGTATCATAGCAATCAACTTTACATCTTGTTGCATAATGTCGCTTACTGACATAGCTCACCTGTCTTATTTCAAGTGTGTTAGGGTTTCAACTTTCTTCTTTACATGTTTCTCTACTACAAGAATGATTCCAGTATTATCCAATCCAGTAATCTCATGAATCAACTCACTACAAATCTTCATAGGTTTCTTTCCTATCCAAATGAACTGATCATGTACTCTACTCAACAATATTTTAAACCATTCTTCTTCATCAAATTCATATAAGTTCAAAATTTTCATAATGCTCAATTGATCAACATTCTTGTATTCATCTCTCATAATGCCTTTGTCATTCATATACTCCTTCTCAATAGAAATTTCATCAATACCCAGTATATCATACTTACAATGAATGTATTCCCTAATGTCTTCTATGTGTAAAACTCTATATGGTGTTTGAGAAAATGCTCCTTCAGGGTCTTCTTCACAAGACTTGAAAGGATGTTTCTTGAATTTATATCTAGGTCGATCTACAACATCATAAATAATAGGTGCATCCATAGCTATATGATGTAAATACCTCTTTACACGCTAAATTCTGAGTATTCAGTTTAATCGATCACACATGACAATTGTAGGATATACTGAATCTCTCTACTCTTTGATTTCCTTATGTCACTGCTCATCAAATGGTAAGGAAATAGATAATCATATGGTGCTTTATACAATTTTAAGTCATTAAAAGTTCACATTACCCAATATTGTCCAGTCGACTATAAATATCGCGATCACACGATAAGCATCGTCCAATGTTGTGCTCTTAAATATATACTCCATGATGTCGGCCACAATCATACCTAAGCTCGCTAGAGATCAATCCACAAAATTAGGGGCATGATATATTCTGATATCTTCATCCAATGCTCCCCCTAAGGCCATGGTCGGCCAATTAGGTTGATTCTACTTTGTTACCATCAGGCGAAGATCCAGTAGCATCTACTATCTCTCCCTAAACCAATGTCTCACTTGTCTCTTTGATCTTCCATATCTTACCAATATCATTTCCATTCTTCTCTGTATTCATAGGAGGTGGTACTCTTTTGTTGTTTACTCCATTATACCTGCAAAACTTCGCTATATAACCTGGATTATTACATTTGTAACATATAGGAGGTCTTCTTTCCTGATTTACTTGTAGCTTACAATACTTTGCAATGTGTCCAAGATTATTACATTTGTAGCATGTAGGTTTCACTATAGGTTCTCTTCCATTGTCTTGTCTATATCCTGATTGATTAGGTTTCCTGCATTCTTCTTTATTGTGCCCATATCCATTACAATTAAAACAATAACTAGAAAAGGTCTTAAAAGGGGCATTACCTCTGCAATCTCTTTTCATGTGTCCAAACTTGTTACAACCAAAGCATCTATTGTTGAAGGGTCTGATATGCTCTCTAGGTTCTTCAATAGTAGGTTTTTCAGCATCAGATTTTTCTTCTTGTTTCTTTGAACATTCATCTTCATTGAATCCAACACCAATCATATCACCTTTAGATTTGTGTCTGTCTCTCTGTTCATTGATCAAATCACTGCTAGTGTGAAGTTTCTCAATGTGTTTCTTTGCCTCAACAAGCTCACCTTTTATTATCTAGTTGTATTTCTCCAATTTTAGATACTTGTTCTTGTAGCTGTCAGCCTCATTCTTCATTTGTTCCATCAAAACATTTACACTATTCAAAGCATCTTCAATCTTCTTCTTAGCATCATTTTGTAATTGAATCTCTTTAGTCATTTTCTTATTCTCCAGCTTCAAGGTTTCATTTTCTTCTTCAAGTTGCTTCATCTTATCTGAATTGTCTTTGTCTGAATCTTCTTTTATCTGAACCACAAGATCTTGTCTCTGACTTCTGGAAAGTTCAAGCTGGTCTCTAAGTTTCTTTATAAATTTCTCATCTCTTCTCATGTTGAATCTTAATTCTCCATTCTCTACTTTTGCTTTATCAAGGTCTTCAAGTGCAGCATCAAAGTTTTCTTGCAAACTATCTAAATCCATTCTGATCTCCCTTAAGTTGTTAAAATTTCTCTCCAAGGGATAAAATCTCTGATACCAATTATTAGGATTAGGTAATACTGAGAGGGGGGTGAATCAATATTACAGCACTTAATAAAACTCTTCAACCAATTATAAATAGTCCATAAGCTTACAGAAATGAAAATAACATAAGAAAATAACACAATACTCATAATACCATTATTTGTTGTCGAGGAAACCCTAGCCAAGGAAAAACCTCGGTGGGGATGGTACCCACAAGCATGCACTAAAGTATAGTGTCCCTGTTAGGAGACCTAGCCCTGTTAGGAGCTAAATATTACATAGTAAAATTCATTTTTAGAGGAATAAAAAACCTGTTAAAGGTATACAACACCCTGTTAGGAGCCAACTGAGCATACAACTCTTACAATATAGTTATGTTACAAAATGTTCTCAATAATGAACAAAACAAGAATCTCTAATGCTTAGATAGTTCCAGTCATAGTTCTTCAATGATATATGTCATCCTCTTCTCCGCCATTCACATATCTCATCCAAAACTCTGTTCACACACACCTCTTTGCTCAACAAAAAGATTTTACATATATATCTTTCTTCTTTAGCAAGCCGGCTCTCAAATACAAATATTACATAGTTGGCTCTCAATACAAAATACATTTAATAAAGAAAATATCAAATGCATAGTTGGCACTCTTACATAATCAAAATATACGTTATCAACAGTCATAATCCAACTTCAATTTCTAGGAGTCCATGTCATACTCCCTGAGTCATCGCTTCTGTCTAGCTGCTTTGTATCACTGTTCTGTTGTTGTCTGTCTGTCTTCAAATCTCTCTAACTTACTATAAACATCACCAAAACAAAATTGATCTTAGGTGGAGGTCACACATACCCCATACTATCTTTGTCTAAGCTCTATTTCTATAAATCATCAATCTCGATCTTCGATACTCAAAATACCTCTGTATTTCTTCTTCTGTACTTAGTCGATTCTAGAGTTAACAAAACTAACTTTAAATTAATCGATCAGTATTCTAGATGTGTTGCCATAAATGAGAACCAAAAATTGGATCACATCATACAAAATTGATTACTTGCCAACAGTGATACCTTTTGGAAATTTTTTATGCATATTTGTACATATTTTATTATCACATATCTTGCGACTTGTGCAATGGATGTAGATTTAGTATGGTTACCTTGTGGTACCATTTGTATTTATATTTACATTTACATGAGGATGCATTTTTTATTCCATTATTCATGTGAGACCTTGTACTTGTATTTATTTTAAATGGTTAATTAACTTATATGTAATTCTACGTTATGGAACCCTTGAGAATTGGAGTCTGTTAATGAGTTGCACTTATGTGTATGTATTGTCTTATGATGTTTTGCTTCCACATTATTATGCATTATTGATGTGTAAACAATTTTCAAAAAAAAGTTTATATAAACTTAGCATCATGTTTTAGGTAAATTTCTCTTGGGTTACCTAGCAGGGCGTTACAGATACAATATACTCTAATTACATTGAGGATAATTATGATAAAAAATGTGTTTTCTATAGTACCTATGTTTATATTCTATTTTATTACCTTAACTAATCCAAAATAATTTCATGCCTGGTTATACCCTCTTTCATACCTCCATCCATTCTCAACCCATATCTAAATGCTTGTCCTTATCCTATCTCTAACAAGATAAAACCATCCCCCCCTTGTCCATGTCACCCACTACCGTAACTACCAATACCACTTTAAAAAAAATGTTTTTTTGGAGTAGCTTGGATACCCTAAGATAAGGGACTTCCAATTATTTAGCCTTGGGATATACCATTATACTCCTCTTTGAATTTTATCCTAATATTGTGAAGCAAAGGGAAAATAAAGGAGGAGATGATAACATGTCTCCTCCATGGTGTGGCAGAGTATACAATAGTTGGGTCCTCAAAACCCATCGTTTGAAGGTGGTCCCAAATAATTTTTTTACTATGCAACCATGTCCAGAGAAAAGTACCTTCTTTATGGAGTGTCATCCTTCCATAACAAAGATCGATCCTTCATCTTGTAGACTCAAATTCTTTCTACTAGATTAGATAGCCGATCTTGACAAAATATTTTCCCAACCTCGGACCAAAATACAAAATTTCATTTGCAACCTTGTTCAGCCTAATTTTTTGAGAAACTAATTTTCCTTTGAGAAGGCATTTATTTTCACTTATCTCTAGCTCTGATACATCAAGCCACTCCCAAACTTCTCTCTCATTATTAAACCTTACAGTGAGATAATTGTCTACTTTTTATCCTAGCATTCACTTATGCACCTTATAAATATCGTAAAACTTAATATTATATCTTAGTAGTAGGAGTCCTTCACACAAATTTAACTAGAAGTCCATAGACATACCATTATTCATAGCCCACATGACAAAATCAGTAGTCATAGATTTAAAGTCCCACATGATTCAATAGACTGCATAATTACCCTGGGAATTGACAATTATTAAGATTATGCAACGAACCACTATTGCATTACCTTGCACTTAGGATTGTTTAGTTTGGTGAACATCGTCCAAACTAGTTTGACCCCAAGGGCCTTGTTATATGCTTTGATGTCTCTTTAACATATAAAATAGAGGTCACCCAAAATGTAAGATATAAAATAGAGATGATGACCTAATGTTACATTTGAAATTGGAATATTTATGAATATGTATGGGATAAATTTAATGTGTGTTATAAGAATGGTGAAGAAGGTAAGATTTTCCTCTTAATCCCAAATTTCTTAAAGGGAAGATCCAAATTGATTAACCCTAAAGAAAGGATCAATGCATAAATGAATCAACCTATTAAGGATAGGGATAAAGAGAAAAACCCTAATTCCCATTTTATAGAAGAGAGTGTGTGATAGATTTAGAAAGATTAATAACTTTAATTGAAATGAATATGAGAAAAGTACTAACCTTGAGATGTTACAGATTTGAAGAATTCTATTTTTGGGGGTCTGCACTCAGTTTTTAGAAAAACTGAGACCAGATCTAGAATAGAGACGCAGAGACAAACAAAACCCAGAAATCTTTTTTTATTCTGACACGGTTCCAATTTGTACCCTCAAGTCAATGTCACCAATGACCCATAATTTCTGATTCTAACCTAGGGCAGAATTGACCTAAAAAGTCTCAGACTGAAAATATGTTTTCGGATCCTGAAAGTTTGCCAAAAAGGGTATCTAAATTTGCACTTCAATCTACTGTTTCGAACCTATACCTACAAGAAAAATGGATTTGTTTGTTGGGGGGAGGGGTTTGCCTTAGTCAAACCCCGATTTAGGAATTAACCTTGAAATCAATAATTGAAATAAATAATGTTAGCAAGTAGTAGAACTAAATCTAATAATGAAGCTATGATATTCAAATAGATATGCAATTGTATTTCGAATGTAGACAAGTATGTAAATATGAAAGCTTGGACTCAATAAGAAACCATAAACCTCCATGATTGTATGCTTGGAATACACCTTAAAGAGAGAGTGAATGAATTCTTGAGGATGCACAAAGGATATTGAAGGAAGATCACACCACCATGATGGATAGATCTAGGGCTTGAATGATGAATCTTGAATGTTTGAACCAAATCCCTTCAAAGGCTTGAAAGCTTGAATCCTTGATCTTCAATGGAGAACTTGAATGCTTGAGAGGAAGACTTGAATACTTTGAAAGATTGAAAACATGTAGAAAAATGGATGCTTGAACTTTTTTCTTGATGACTTCTTTCTTGATTTGACAATTCATGCTTAACCTTGCTTAGTGCTTAGCTTTTACTTAGAGAGACTTAGAGAAAATGAGAGGAGAAAACTTCCTTTTATATGAAAATAGGGCTCAATATTTTAGAGAGTCCTACATAGGAGAATTAAATTCCAATTAGGCATATACCCCTAGAAGAGGACCTATATTAAATATAATTTAAGAATTGTCACTTTGGAACCCAAAACAGCCGACCTGGAAGTGAGAAATAAATTTTTGATGACCTCCGGCAGCCGACAGACTTCCAAATTTGAAAGGGGGACCCAGGTCAAGGTTGAGGTAGTCCTTGACCTAGGTCAAGGTTGAGGTTGACCTTGACCCAGGGAGTTAGGACCCCTGGAAAATATGTCAGATGGGAGAGATGGTGCCCAGAGAGGCCCAATCAGGGTCCTAAACAGACACAACAGTAAGAGAGGATGCAGAAATGAGGGGATAATAAGATGGTGGTCAAAAACACCCCCTAAGGAGGGATACAATTTCTTAACATGGAAATTCTTCCATTTTAAGATGATACATTAAGCCCCCACTTTAGCGGGAGTATGGAAATCAAACATACTCGCGGTAAAGTTAGAAGAAAGACTCTGGTGGATCGCAATGAGGTAGAACATCACTAAGTCAAGGACATGAGCCCCCAAACCAAGGATTCTAACTCAACACACATGCATAAAGATATGAAAGTAAAGATAAATGAATCATATAAAACATAAATGATTACATAAGCAAGACAAGAGAAACACTATAGATAACATATCTTCGTGATCTAATCCTACTAGCATGAAAGCGAAAGAGATAAAAGAGAAAATTATTACCTCACCTAGTAAGATGCCCACCTTACCATGAATCACCCAGGAGGGAGAGCCCAACAGGTTCACCCATAAACTATGCTTTGTAATTGTAATGCGTCTTCTAACGGCTTTTGAAATATCCATAGATCCACATTCTTGTATCACTATGGAATATAATATGTGTATCTTTTCAGGATTTAGCAACTTATGTGCGTTACCTTCCAAGGATTTAGCATATTGTAAAATTGAAAATGCATATCTCTTCAGGATTTAGCAACTTATGTGTGTTACCTTCTGTAATATATGAGATGGGGTGTTTAGGAATTTTAGGAATATGTAAGGGGATAAGATGATTTGATTGTTAATTATTGTTTGATTTGATTAAAGTATGTTGAATTCCTTAACCCTACTTTATACTTACTTGAATTTAATTGATTGTGTATTGCAGTTGTGATTAGGGAGAAGATAAGATGTTCCTCTTTTATTCCCAAATGTACAAATGGAAGATCCAAGTTGATCAACCCAAAAGAAGGGTTAATGCACAAATGAATCAACTATTTGGAAAGGAGAATAACAAGAAGGATATCTTAAATTCTATTAATTATATGTATGGAAATGATATATGATAGTAATTGAAGAAATAGGAGTAATGTACTAACCTTGAAATATTACAGATCAGAGAATGCTATTTTTTGAGGTCTGTAGACTGTTTCTAGAAAAACTGTCAGTTGATCCCGCATCGAAACGTAGAGACGAAAAAAACCCAGAAATCTTTTTCCATTCCGATGTCATCTTATAAAAAAGGTTGACCTTGACCCACAAATGTCAACCCTGACCCAATAATGTCAACCCTGACCTACACAGGTCCAACAGAGAATTTGTTCGTGCCGTCCGAAAGAAATCCGAAGAGGGTATCCAGATCTAGTCTCAAATCTGTTGTTCTAAACCTGTACCTACAAGAAAAAGAGGATTGTTTGTTGTGGGGGAGGGGTTTGCCTTGGTCAAACCCCAGTTTTGGAATTAACCTCAAATATATATAATTGAAATTGAAGAAATTGTCAAAGTAAATGCTTAAATTCACCTTGCTTGTAAAAGTCCTTGTGGCGAATTTGAATCCTTGGATCCACAAGTATGCTTCAAAATGTGGAATGTAGAAAGGTAGGATTTTTTCAATCTCTTGCTTGTAGATCTCCAATACCAAGTCTTGAATGGGTTCTTGCATTTGGAATAGGCTTGGAAGAAGGTGGATGGAGAGATCATCAAAAGGGCACTATGTAGCTTGAATCCTTCAATGGCCTCCAATGGATCTCCTTCATGAAAATGGATGCTTGAGTGGATGGATGAATCCTTGCTTCAAATATTTCTTGATTTCTTGCTTAAATCTTCACTTGATGATGTTTCTCAATTGCTCAAGGATGCATAGGCTTCAATAGAGGACTTTTGTTTCTCAATATCGCTTAGAGGAAATGAGGGGAGAAAGGCTCCCTTTATATGAAATTAGGGCACAATATTCTAAGGAGGCTGACATAGGAGAATTAAATTTCCATTAAATCCTTTACCCATAGGAGAGGACCTATATTAAATATAATTTAGGAATCGACACTTCAGAACCCGAAACAGCCGACCCGGAAGTGGGAAAATACTTTTTGCAAAGACCGACATCCAAAACTGTGAGACCCCAGGATCTAAACCCTGGGTCAAGGTCGAGGTCAACCTTGACCTAGGTCAGGGTTGAGGTTGACCCTGACCTAGGTCAGATTTGAGGTCGACATAGACCTAAAAGGTCAACCCTGACCCTGAAGCCCAGAATCACCAGTCTGCAGTTTAGAATGTAGAAATCAGGCTAAACAGGAGTGGAAAGAGGGACAAAATAGGGGGGAAGCCATGTCAAGATCAAGAACCCATTCAAGGTGCTTTTCATGACCCCAAACCACTTACTCAGAAGGCTAAACAAGTCTAAAATGGAAGTGCTTCCATTTTTTGACTATACACCTTCCAACGATTTAGCAAAAAATAAAAATGAAAATAAAAATGTGTGTCTCTTCAGGATTTAGAAACTTATGTGCATTACCTTCCGAGAATTTAGCAAAAATAAAAATAAATATAAAAAATGTGTCTCTTCAAGATTTAGCAACTTATGTGTGTTACCTTCTGAGGATTTAGCATGTTGTAAAATGTAAACTAATATAAAATATAGTATAAGGGGGACCCTATATATGGCCCCCTCCTTATCATGACTACCCACTAGGAAGGATAAGGAAGAGAAAGAGGATACCTACTTCACAAGGTAAGGAGATATCCAACTTAACAAAAATGTACATTGTATCCTTAGCAAAGAGTATTGACCCTTACCTCTAAGAGCATAGATAATCGTGAAATGGATATGTCACCTATGGAAAAAGGATCCTCAAAGAGGAAGAGATCTTATCATCAAGACCCCCAGCATACAGGAGTGCTTAAGATAAAATGTCATCTTCTAAAGAAAAGAGGGACCAAAGATTCAATCATCAAGCCTCCTGCGATGAAGAGGAAGAGGAATCTCAGAATGAAGGAGTCAAACTCTAACCCAAAGCAAAGGCATGAGTTCATAAAGAACATAATTTTCAAAATAAAGAAGAGGTGATGAACTAGGACAATCACCTCTCATAGAAGAGGGTATCCATAGCAATGAAATAATGTTGTATGATAAACAAATGCCACTAAGCTAAGGAAAGTATATCCTTAGATAGAAGAAGAAGGAAAAATACCTTTCCCCCAAGGATGAAAGCAAGGGATATATCAAATTATATCAAGATATGTTGTAGCAAAGAGATATCTTTACAAAACATATGTCCTAGAAAAGATATCATGAATGATCATGAACGAATGAAATATGTATCATAATAGAAAATTATAGAATATAGAAAGAATAACCAATTAAACTCAAAACAAAATACAAGCTAAGAGAAAAATGGATTCTAGAAGACTGGAATGAAATACCTCTTGCCCACTAGTGGAGAGACAAAAGGGAAAAATGATCTAATTTATAGAAGAACGAGGGGAATGCCCTATATAAAAATTATGAAGAAATTATAATACTGCACATGAATGAGATATAATTCCTAAAGCAACCCTTTCTCTAACATATAATTTGAAATACACACAATCAGCAAGTAAATGTGTATTATTATAATGAAAAGGACATCTATATTTAGAGAGAATTTTTGGGCATAGGTTTGAAGATTTCTTTCTTAGAATTCATTAATTGGACATACACTTTCTTAGCCACATCTTGAGGAGTATCAGGGTGATCTAAAGAAGGTGTTGGAAGAAGAACGTGAAGAGGAGGATGATAGTTAAGGTCATCCACCTTGAATTGAGAAGGTGGGAAACCTATACCATGCATATCTTGTTTAGGAGATGAATGAATCGGGTTTTTGATGCCTTGTTCATTGATACCAAGCCCTAAAGCTTTATAGCCTTGTTTAACCAACATAGTGTATCTGGTAGTGTACATATATTGCAAAGCCTCTACCAAAGGAGATTGATTATGGTGTTCATGAGAAAATGTTGTGTATGGTGGAATGATAGGTTGAGAATAGGTTTCTTTGTTTTTCCCTTTAACATCATCATGGATCATATAATAAGGGGAAGGCAAATGGAAAAATTCTTGAACATCGGCATCATGAACCTTAGCTTGAGCCCTATCATAAGTGTGGGAATAATTAGGGATAGAAGATGGAGAAATAGGAATGGGAATATTTGGAATTGTATTAGGATTAGGAATGTTAGGAACTAAATTAGGAATGATATTATTAGGATTAGGAAGATTAGTAAATGGGGTATCATCTACCCAATTCTTCACAAAATCCATACGAGCAATAAGTCCTCTACACAAATCCTTAATGAAAGTTTTGAAAGTAGGAAGACTAGTATTAGTTAATCTCAAAATAGCATAAGCAAGTGAAACATGAAGATTAACAAACATGATGAAATGGATGATACTCTCATATACATCATAAGTACTATAAAGAGATGATAAAAGAAGCATAATGAGAAAAATAGCCATACCCCAAAGCATCTTAAAGATCTTCATAGTGAATGAAATGCAAGAAATATTTTTATATTTTTATGAGTATGTAGATTTTTTTGTATTTTGAAATGCAAGAGCATAAAAGAAAACTAATTTAGTATGGATGCAAGATCTAGCATAAAGATGTAAATCTAACACCAAAAAGAAAGAGTTGTCTATTGCGGGTTCACCAAAATGTAACATATAAAATAGAGATCACCCAAAATATAAGATATAAAATAGAGATGATGACCTAATGTTACATTTGAAATTGGAATGTTTATGAATATGTATGGGATAAATTTAATGTGTGTTATAAGAATGGTGAAGAAGGTAAGATTTTCCTCTTAATCCCAAATTTCTTAAAGGGAAGATCCAAATTGATTAACCCTAAAGAAAGGATCAATGCATAAATGAATCAACCTATTAAGGATAGGGATAAAGAGAAAAACCCTAATTCCCATTCTATAGAAGAGAGTGTGAGATAGATTTAGAAAGATTAATAACTTTAATTGAAATGAATATGAGAAAAGTACTAACCTTAAGATGTTACAGATTTGAAGAATGCTGTTTTGGGGGGTTTACACTCAGTTTATGGAAAAATTACATGATTGGATCTGAAATAGAAATGCAGAGACAAACAAAACCCAGAAATCTTTTTTCATTCTGACACAGTTCCGATTTGTACCCTCAAGTCAATGTCACCATTGACCCAGAATTTTTGATTCTGACCTAGGGCAAAATCAACCTAAAAAGTCTCAGATTGAAAATCTATTTTTGGATCCCCAAATTTTGCCGAAAAGGGTATCCGAATCTGCACTCCAATCTGCTTTTCCAAACCTGTACCTGCAATAAAAATGGATTTGTTTGTTGGGGGGAGGGGTATGCCTTAGTCAAAACCCGATTTAGGAATTAACCTTGAAATAAATAATTTAAATCAAGAATGTTGGCAAGTAGTAGAAGTAAATCTAATAATGAAGCTATGATATTCAAATAGATATGAAGTTGTATTTCGAATGTAGACAAGTATGTAAATATGAAAGCTTGGACTCAATTAGAAACCATAAACCTCCATGATTGTATGCTTGGAATCCACCTTGAAGAGAGAGTGAATGAATGCTTGAGGATGCACAAAAGATCTTGAAGGAAGATCACACCGCCATGATGGATAGACCTAGGGCTTGAATGATGAATCTTGAATGTTTGAACCAAATCCCTTCAAAGGCTTGAAAGCTTGACTCCTTGATCTTCAATGAAGAACTTGAATGCTTGAGAGGAAGACTTGAATACTTTGAAATTTTGAAAACATGTAGAACAATGGATGCTTGAAATTTTTGCTTGATGACTTCTTGCTTGATTTGATAATCCATGCTTAACCTTGCTTAGTGCTTAGCTTTTACTTAGAGAGACTTAGAGAAAATGAGAGGAGAAAACTTCCTTTTATATGAAACTAGGGCACATTCTTCTAGAGAGGCCTACATAGGAGAATTAAATTCCAATTAGGCCTATACCCCTAGAAGAGGACCTATATTAAATATAATTTAAGAATCGTTGCTTTGGAACCCAAAATAGCTGACCCAAAAGCGGGAAATGAATTTTTGATGACCTCCGGCAACCGACAGACTTCCAAATTTGAAAGGGGAACTCAGGTCAAGGTCGAGGTCGTCCTTGACCTAGGTCAAGGTTGAGGTCGACCTTGACCCAGGGAGTCAAGACCCCTAGAAAATATTCCGTATGGGAGAGATGGTGTCCGGAGAGGCCCAATCAGGGTCCTAAACAGACACAGCAGTAAGAGAGGATGCAGAAATGAGGGGACAATAAGATGGTGGTCTAAAACACCCCCTAAGGAGGGCTAAATGTTCTTAACATGGAATTGCTTCCATTTTAAGATGATATAGTTTCTAATGCATGCACCACCCTCATCTTTATCTTCTCCAACCTCCTCCTAATGGATTAGGGGGACATGATGAATATTGTTGGAACCATTCCATTTTTTTTATTCCTTTAATCAAAGCTATTTCTTTATTGGAGAGTTGCAAACTTGGGATTGCATAGATGAAGGTGACATTGAGGATCATTGTAAGCATGATGATTCAACCCAAAGCTTTATTCTTGCAATTTTTCATGTAATCAATCTAAGAGTTTTTGTGAATAACCCCACTATATATCAGGGCACCAAGATACTTAAAGGGGATCTTTTTCACAAAAATTCCAAGAGATTTTGTGATTATTATTTGCCACACTTTCTTTGTGTTGAAGAATTTTTTTTGGGTTTTTTATTGATTATGTGACTTAAACATGTCCCATATCGATCAATGGTGTCTCTACTAACCTTTACTTTGCCTAGACCTTCTTGGGGAAAAACATGGTGTCATTAGCAAATTGAATGTGCATAATTGAAGGAATGTTCTTAGAGGCATAAATCCCTTGCCACTCCCCACACTAGGGATTCAAATAGATGAGCCCACCTAGAGTGTATTCCATAAGAACCAAAATAAAATGTGATAGTGGGTCACCTTGGACAAGCCCTCTAGAGAATTAAAAGAAGCCACATCGTGAGCCATATACCATAATAAAAAATATAACCACAAAGATACATCTGGAGATTTTCTCCTTCCAAAACTAGTTGAAGCTAAGCCTCTTCAACACAAGCATCAAGAATCTACAACAACACAAGACACAATGGTGGCTCGAGCTTTGTCAATTGAATCCATTCCCAACCTCAAGCCTTGATACCTTTCCTTGGCATGACCATGCTCATAAACGCCTCAATACCATATCATCATTACCCTTTAACACAAGTGTTCATTATCCATCTAGTCTCATCTTTACTCCTAAATTTAAGACACTTAGCTATGAATAGGGAGACAATATTAGAATTGATGTGATATTGTGCTCTATTCTCACCACCTCATCACCAAACAACATTTTTAACATTTGAAAAAATATGGGGTCATCAATGCTAAAAAAAAATTTAACCTCTCATCGAAAATATTGCAAGAAAAGCATGTAGTCACTTTTTGGTGTGTAGCATGAAGGAAATCTCCATCTTATCCAAATCTCCACCTCATGACACCTGTGCGCAATGAACCAATGTCTAGCAATGAAAACTTCACAATGAATTCCATTCCTTGGAAATGCACCACCACCGTATTTCATTCGAAGTAGAGTATACAATTGTGAATGAAAATGACACTTTTATTTTTTTCCTAAAAAGACTGATGGAAAGAGTGATTTTAACCAAAAAAAATTTGTCTTGCCAGTTCGCACGGTGAAATGCAGACTGATTAAAGGCGTTATTTAATTTCTTTCCCACCAAAGCCTATGAAAATCTCTGCTTCTATGAATTCTAACTCCTCTGAAGTACTAAAAATCCTCCAGTCAAAGACTACAATTTTTTTTCCTGAACAATGTCATCATTATCAAAATTTAGTGATATTGCCCAATTGGACAATGTGTCCACCAACTTGTTCCATGATCTGTACACATGAGCGACCTTGAAATCCATCAAGGATTCTAACATGACAAATTAATTTGATTATTATATTAATTTTCCAAACTTATGACGTCACATTTAATAATGACATTGGTTATTATTTGAGAATTAGCTTTCATATGTAATTTATCAACTCTCAATTTATCGACCAAGTTGACAACAAGGAAGGCTACTTTTGCTTCAACTTATTTGCTTGTTTTGTATTTCAAGTTTTTGAGCTCCCAACATCAAAATATTGTCCTTCCAATTCTGAGCCACACATCTGATGCCACAAAGACCAAGATTCCCTTTTGACACATTGTCAAAATTAATCTTAATTCAACTCTCATTTGGAGTTGACCATGCCGCATTCTTTTTTTTTGGCAAACTGCTGCATTAAGCATCTTTTACTAATATAAAATATTTTATTACATGAGAATTTTGGGAGATGCCTACCAATCTTTCAAAATACATGGCATCAACTAGTCCCAATACTATCCATTACATGTCAAGTTGGAAATCAATTTGCAGAAATGGTGCCAATACCACCTAATATTAAGACTAGTACATTTCTTGGATAAGACATATATCTTCTGAAGCTAAACAGACCTATCACCAACCTTCCAAAATGGTGCATAGAGACCCAATAAACCTATATACTACAAAATGACTATGTATCTTATTACATACAAACAAATCCCATATATCAAACAAAATTGGGATGTAAACTCCAAAAATAAGACCATGTGAACTATTTAGAGTCGGCATTAGCAGGGTAAACTAGAGAAGCACCCATACCCAGTTCCTCTTTGACCTTGAAATCACACCCAACAACCACATCTACTAGTAGAGGTTTTGTCCTGAATTTGGCCCAGTCATGCCCTCAGAATACATTAATCTCTCCAACCACTTGTCCTCATGCTTAGCATGAACCTTCATCAACGTCATGAGGAAAACTAGGTGTTTATTAATATATGCTCTCCTTTATTCAATCTCCTCAGGATTATACATAGTCAAAATATGTTGATGTACTTAGAGAAAGGGTGCCAAAGTGTGGTGCCATAGGCTCAATTTCTTCCATGTAGGTAGAGTCAGAGGAGTCACAACATGGTTTGACTTCTGTCAAGGTTCTTATGTGGTGTATCGATTATGCATACCTTTATTCAATTAGGGTAGTGATGCTCACTAATTGTCTTAGTTCACACATAATTATTTCCTTGAATTACAAAGTTGGAATCGTGAGGTTTACCATAGTTTTAGGAACAATTTAATTCCAAAGTTGGGCGTTGATGGGAAACTAACGAAGCCAATTCATCAGCAACACAATTGCCTTCTTTGTAAGTGTGCATTAATTTGTAGTCCTAGAACCAAGAAAGTAGATTATGGGTTAAGCCTAGCCACTAAGAAAGATTCTAATTTAGCAATGAGTTATTTATTATCACATTAATAGTGATCAAAGAATCTCCTTCCAAATGCAGCTTTGAAACATTCTCCTCAACCCCTAGCTCCACTCCACAAAGAGTAGCCCTAAATTATACTCCACCCATGTATTCAGATTTCTTGGCTATGACCTATCCATCTGCATTTCTTTCTATACACCCAATTCCACTGGGTCCCAGGTTATCTTTTTAGGCACCATCAAAATTGATCTTGATCCATCTAGAATCTAGGGGGATCCACCTTACCTTTCTACGATCCACCTTGGGAGAGGTATCAACCTTCTCAGATCCATTAATGGGTGCAAGATTAAGTTCACCAAAATATTTATGTACTTCATTGTCCTAATGTGTGAAAGAAAAAGTTGTTGTTCTATTGTTCTTGATAGCATTATTTACCAATTTCACTATGATTGGTTCAATTTTTTAAATTAATTGTTCTCTAACCATTGCCTTATCTTGAAATATTCTCTGATTACATTCCTTCCATATTTACCAGACTATGGTAGATGGAGTAATTTTCCATATACTTTCATACATACCTTTCTTTCGATGATAATCCATAATCCAAACCATTGGAGAAGATCGTCATGTACTCAAATTTGTAGACCTTCAACTTGGATATGGAATATTTCCAAACACTGTCAACAAAAGGGCATGTCGACAAGAGGTGGTTGATATTTTCCTCCTTGGATTTTCAAAGAACACATCTACAAGGACCATGAATACCTAGTTTGATCAATCTATCCCGTGTCAATATTATCTTTTGTATTGCCATCCACACAATGGTTCCAACCTTAGATAGGAAATGTTTACCCCATAGTATCTTTGTCAGCCAATCACTTCTTTATATAGAAGCCTCTTTGATCAAATAACCCTACCTGACCTTGTAATCTGCATTCTTATATTCACACCATCAAATTGTATCTTCTCCATCTCTTGGAATTATATTTATGTTGTCCATGATGCAAGTCAACATTTATTTTTGGTTTGATGGGGCATTGAAAGCTTAAAAGTCCTTCCACTTCCAATGTTGCAGCCCTTGGTCAGGGATGATGGTGCCATAGTTTTCCACCTTTGGCCCCCAAATATGAGTAGTTTCTTCTATTATATCCTGCAATTCAATTATGTTTTTAAGTTTATCATGGTCATCCCACGAGTCAGTCCAAAAATTTTCTTCCTTTCCATTCCTTAACTCCTAGGTTAGATGATTTGTGATAATGTCTTTGTTATCCACTATATAGTTCCATATTGTAGATCACTTTGGAGGATTTAATTGTAAGGATTCACATTAGATCATTAGAATCCAAGTATTTCTTGTGCAGTATCTATACCCACTATTGATCACCCTTAGTGAACATATGCCATGCCAACTTGGTACCCATAGTTGTGTTCATAATATGAAGATGATGGATACCTATGTCATCAGATTCTTGTGGTTTTCATATTTTATTCTATGATATAAGGGGAAATTTATTTTGATTGTTGGTACCATTCTAGAAGAAATATCTCATTGCCTATTGAGGATACCCTCCACTGCACTTGGTAGCTTCATGCAAGACATTGAGTAGATTAGGATTGTAGATAAAACATATTTTAGTATTAAGATTCAACCAACAGATGATAGCCAATTGCCTTTCTATATTTCCATCTTCTTCCTCGAGTTATTGATCAGGCCTTCCCAATAGGATTTTTTATTAATAGCCTCGAATAATGACATTCCCAAGAATTTCCTTGGAAAGTTGGAAATTTTTCTGTTTAGAATACTTGCAAGATCCTTCTAGAGACTTGGTTGAGTATTGAGAAAAAAATACTTAAGACTTTCTCCAATTAATGCTTTGTCCTGAGGCCTTGCATAACTGTCAAAAAGGATCGTATCATCAAAAAGTGGGTCCATTCCTTAAGCTACCTTTGTTCCTTTCCATTCTTCATTTTCCTGGGCCATCTTAATGCATCTTCCCACTGATTCCTTCATGATTATGAATAGGAATAGTGATAAGGGGTTACCTTGATGAATGCCCCTTGAAGAATAAAAGAAACCATGAGAAGCATTGTTCAACAAGATTGATAATTTTGGCTTATCAATGCATTCTTTACCCAATTAATCCATCTATTTCCAAGCCCAAACTTGGCCAATACTTTTGGTGCAGAGGCACCTCGACATTTGACCAAGTTTCATATTATTATTATATTTATGTCATTTAAGATTTCATCGAAGTGGTTTATGTATTAAAATTGCATTGTAATTAATCTGAAAAAGGATTATATGGTATTTGTAACCTTTCATCAAATGGGAATATAAAGGGTCATAGGATAGACGTACGGTTTGGTAACTGTCCAAGAACGGTTTTGTAACTATCCAGGAACCTGTAAAACTGGACAGAAATATAATCGAGTAGGGTGGTGAGTAAGCTACGGGAAAATAGAGTAGAAACGTGTGGAAAGAATTGGGCTCTTTGGCCTTCAGCCAGAGAGCTATTCATATTATGTATGCTTTTTGGAGATTTAATGTATCGTGATTTGATCAAATGGCGTTTACAATTTTATTGACCCATCTTTTATCTATAATGTTGATTTCTTATGCAATTCAGTTTCGAGGATATCTAGATTGATGGAGTATTATCGGTTTATTAATTTCGGTTTTGATGAAAGAGTTCAAACAGTGTAATGGATCAGGTTTTGAAGTATGGATGAGCAATATTAAATAATTTGTTTTGTTATTAATCTGGTTTCATGACAGTCCCGAGTTGGGATGATAGTAGTCATTTTATTTGGCAAAGCAATTATTTAAACCTGATTGTTAATTCTTGTGTGCATTGAATCTAAAACGGTTTCAAGAACTGTTACACGAAGCCCGTGTTGGTTTCGAATCAAAGTTTCTGGGAAGTTATTGTTTATGACCGCAGGGTAATCAAAAGTCAATGTTTTCGATAGTCATTTCGAAGGCCCGAGAGAGGGAGATCTATTCACAGAATCATTTGTATTTGAAGCAGTCAAATGCTATAGAATGTCATTCCTATAGCGACTAGCGAATACCATCGTGGTTTGAACTCATCCTTTGAAAAGGAAGGGTGGCGAATGTATTATATAGACGTGCATGATCGTGTGGCGACATACCCACTAAGTTGGTGGAATGCAATCACAGTCCATGAAGGAGCCGTAGACATGCAAAATTCATCGAATCTTGGTGAGATGAATCAGCGATTAATTGTGGAGTAGAATATTTAGCCGATGCTATTATGGTAAGTTGGCATTATTAACGGAATATTAAAAGATATGAACCTCTAATCTATGTTTATAGAAAAGATATAATATGTAGATTTAGAATTTTATCGATGCTTCTCCGCATCAACTTCAAGGAGAAATTATTAGCCCACCAAATTGGAGGCCTTCAATATATCTGGTTTGATGATCATACTTGGGGCCCTAGTCTTTCATGCTAAATGTATAGCTTCACAAGTTGGATTAATGCCCTCGATAATTGATTATCTAGGAGAGAAGACACCCTACTCTTCCAAAATTACCTTGTAGAGGACCTTTTTTAATCTATTATCTATCACTTTGGATATGATATTATATAACGTATTGCAAAAACTATTGGTCTAAAATCATTCAATGTTTGTGCATCTTTATTCTTTGGAATGGGGACAAGAAAGGTGTGATTTAAGGCTCCTAAGACTATAGTCTTTCTCCTTGATTCTTCAAACAGGAAATTTGTCGTTCACATTCTTATCTTTTAAGGGAGTTGGATTAACCCAAGAATGCCTATGAATAGGCACATTTATTTACTTTTCTTAACTATTATATGTGTACGCTTTTCTTTACAACTATAGAAACTAGATTTAAAAATTTAGTTTGTTTCTATCTGCTTGTATTTCATTTTCAGTTGCATTAAACACTAAGCATATGTAGAATCTCATCATGTTACTTTTATTCATTTGTATTAAAAAACATTAAAGAGTTTCTCAAGTTCTATTTATATAATTTTTAAATTAATTTGTGTGTAACTTGATGTAATGTGTCTTTTGTTTTAATTTCATCTTTGTGTCTATTAAATTTGAGCTCTAACTGTTGGAAACACAAGCAGAAATATAGAGTATAACAATAAGAGCTTCGACTTTTTATTTTCGACTATGTGATAATAATTAAGAGAGCCGACTTGATGATGAAAAAGAAACATATATATATATATATATATA
>MU225417.1:344901-381287 GCA_018584345.1 Thuja plicata
TATATATATATATGAAGAATTTTTGTAAAGTGAAGATATGATATGATAAAAGGAAGGATATGTATGTATGTGAATGGAAGATGAGGGAGTAGAGGTTGACAGAGATCATTGAAGAGATATGATTGGAACTATCTAAGCATTGAAGATGATTGTTTTGTTCAATACTGAGAACACTTTGTAACATAATTTTTTGTTGTAAGATTTGTAAGATCAGTTGGCCCCTAACAGGGTGTTGTATACCTTTAACAGGGATTTTATCCCTTCAACAAGGAAATGTACTATGTAATATTCAGCTCCTAACAGGCTAGGTCTCCTAACAAGGAAATTATACTTTAGTGCATGCTTGTGGGTACCATCCCCACCGGGGTTTTCCCTTGGCCAGGGTTTCCTCGACAACAAATAATGGTGTTATGAGTTTTGTGTTATTTTATGATGTTATTTTCATTTCAGTAAGCTTATAGATTATTTGGAATTGGTTTATGTTTAAGTTAAAGTATTGTAATACTGATTCACCCCCCCTCCCCCTCTCTCAATATTACTCAATCCCGACACTAACCCCATTCATATATTTAAGCATCTTGGTATGCTAAAATATTATTTTCTTCTCTCTTCTCTTGCTCTCTTTCCCCAATCAAGGATCACAGAGTTTGATCCAAATAGTTGTCTTAAAACAATACATAGTTAAATATAGAAGAACAAGTTGTGAACATTATGAATTGTGGAAATTTCATGTTTATAATCTAATATAGATGTCACATCCAAATGATAGCTAAATATAATTTATTTTTTTTCCTAACCATCATGCAAAATAATTTCTATTTGAAATTCCTATTGCCTTAAATCCAATGAAGAGGTATGTGTGATAGCAACAAAGTATATAGAGAAGTAGAAATGTTAAGCAGTTATAAAAGTGAGTTCAAGAACCCTAATTATTTTGTGAATATTAAAGTAAAACTTAAAGAAAAATCTTCAACTTGTGTAGAAAAAATTATTTGCAATTATCTGTTTGTCATGCCCCCCTCCATGGAGAGTTCAACAAACCAATTACCAAGAGTATTAATACCAAAATAAGGGCAATGCATTGACATGGAAAAAGGGCCAACTATGACATATTGGAAGATAGCACCAACCTAGGGCAACAATGAATTAAACAACAACTTATTTAAAGAGGGCAATTAGGATTTGAAGAATTCAAATAGCAATTTACTTCTAATTCTGGATGTCTAAGGTTTATATGGAGGAGGAAGATTGAGATTAATATGAGGAAACAATTATCAAATAGCATGAGGGATAATTAAAAGGCAACACCCCATTCAGAAGGAAAAGGTGCGACCCCCACTCTAGGAGGTATAAAGGGGATAAAACCTCATTTGTGGAAAGTGGGGAATAATAGTCATCCATTTTGAATAGAAATGGAATAAGTAGATATAAAAATAAGAAGAATTCCTTAAAGCATCAGACATATGAATACACCACATAACAGTCACATGAGTACACTAGATTTGAAGTAGAATATGCAGATTGAATAAAAGGTCATCAAAACAATGAATGAATGAATAAATGAATTATTTTAATGACATTCATGAGACTGATCAATCTAAGGTACCAATGAATCACAACCTTAAACTATCTACATATTCCTTTCTATGTTTGAATTCCTGCTATGGATCTTGACTAGAAAGCTAGTTTTTTGGTTGATCTTATCCTTGTCAAATAAATTGTGCATGTTGTCAACCTTTAAGATGATTTCTTACTAAGCACGAATATCTTCATAAGTTGTGCATTCTGTGAGAAAATTTCATTTTATCTCAATTGCACCAATCCTGCATAACATGCAAGTTCTCTCCTCCCATACGTCTTTGGGCCTCTTTCACCTACCTGTCTTGCACCTGAGATGATGCAATCCCATCCTTAATTGTGCCACTAAAAACCTTGTTGTCCCTTTAATAACCACCCCTAAATATGATTTCTCTCCAAGTTCCCAAGTTGGATTAAACTCTTTGATGTAGTAAGCCTTTTTTCGAACAATGTGATTAATCCACATGACAGTCTGAAACTTTTCTATGAAAAACTTTTTTATTTCACTATTGGTATTAGGACACTCATGAAACTTGATGTTCCTTTTGTCCAACTACTTTTTATTTTTTTTCATCCAAGTTTTCTTTGTATGATGAAGACCCTCTTCCATCACAATTTTGGGCCATAATTAGTTATCCATGTTTTCAGCCTTCTTTAACTTTGTAATTGGGTTATCGTTGATGCCTCCAATAAAAAAGTACCCACCTCCACTAAAATAATTTCATACGGTATTGAGGTTTTAACTTTGAGTCTTCTTGAGATTAGGTGCTTCTGAATTATTTCTATCTCTGTCTACAAGTTTACATGTTGCCTCCCCAAACTTCATAGACATAAAGAGCCATCAGAGTGACCAACAAGCTTAAAAGAGTTTTCTTGGTTTTCCAATCCTAAAGTTCATTTTTTCTGCACCTATTTTGGAGTAGATACAATGCTTATCATTCACCTTGTATCATTTTCACTCTACACGTCTCCCAAATGAGCTTATAGTGGAAGTCAATCCCAAGATATTTGTATTCTTTCACAATATTTAATGTGCTTCCTTCAAAAAGGAAGGTAATTTATTTTTCTTTCCTCTTTAAAGAGAAAATCATGATTTTGGTTTTGGCAATGCTCACCTACAACCCTACCTCCTGAAAAAAGTGTTTTAAGGCCCTTAAATTATCTCTTAATCCATGAATTATATTTGATATTAAGATAAAATCATTAGTGTATAAAACAAGCTTCACCACATATCCTACCAATTGGACACCTTCTCCGTTTGTTTTTTTTAACTAAGTTTCTAACTTATCAAAGTATAAAACAAACGTGGGGGATAAAGGAAATCTTTTATTAATGCCAATGTCACTACCAAAACATTTGGACTACCATATAGTCTATGCTCTACCATTCTATACATATTAGGGATACCCAATTCTTCCATTTTGTCCCATAGCTTTATCTAGGCACCGTGTCAAAGGCTTTCTTAAAGTACAAAATAACACTATGATTCTTCCCCCGACTGTCCCATATTCTCTCTATCAAGTGTCAAATAGTGATGCAATGGTCAATGGTGGAATGTCTAGGTTTGAAACCAACTTACCCTTTTTCTCTTTTTCTCTCACCTTCTACCCAACTGCTAATTATATGTTCTACGACGCTCCCAAAAAGTTTTCCAAAAAGGGGGTTGGGCATAATAGTATGATAGTTAGATGGATTATTGATACCCCCACTTTTAAATAGGGTAATAACCACACTATTTGTCCAATTTTTTGGGAAACCATCTTGAGTGACAATATTGAAGATTCATTTTATGTGAGGGGCAAGGAGTTCAATTCCCCATTTAAAAAATTCAGCTTGAAGCCCATCAATGTGACTAGCTTTACCACTTGATAATTTATTTATTCCCTGTTTGATACCATCCAATGTGAAGAGTTATTCTAATGTATTTACTATTGGAGGAGAGTTCTCCTCTTGTATCTACTCATAAAGTAACTTTGCATATTTTAGCCATTGAGCATCTGTAATATTGTTCTCAGTTTGTTTTCTCCCCTATTGTAGTTTCTTCTAAAACTTTTTGGGATTGTGTTTTCCAAGAGAGATTAAATCCTTCATTTGTGACTTTTCATACTCTTCTTCTTTTTTCTTGAATCAATTTTTCATACTTATTGTTTTCTTTGCTTAAATCTTTCCCTTTTAAAGATCTCTTGGCTACCTTACATTCCTCATCATACCATAGATTTATCAGAAAAGTATTTGTAGCCCTCTTCCTATTGCATGACCTTTTACATGCACTTAAAGCCTTGTGGATTGTAGGATTAAATAAACTACTATGAACATGACCACTCTCCTTATTGACCTTTTCATCTACCAAGAAGTTATTTATTTCATGAAATTGCTACTTAAGCACAACGTTGAAGATGTCCATGTTCTCCTAATTTATGAGGATTTTACCTTTGGTAGCCACTTTCTTTTGCATGTGTAGATCCTATTTATTGTGTGGGCTACTTGAAGTAAAGTCAAACTTAACAAAGAGAGGCATGTGATTGGATTTCATCTCTATAGGGAATTCTCTATTGTCAAACACCAACACTCTAGATGTAAGATTTTGAGAGAAAATAATGTAGTCTACCACACTTTGGCCATTATATGTTTTGTAAGTGATACCCCTTGAAGTTGGTCAGTCTCTCATGTTGTTGCAGATAACCATGCTAAATAGACTACACATAACCCAATAATTTTGTCCCAAAATGTGAGATACCCCCATTACCATCTTGTAAAGCTCTTTTCCAAGATTGAAAGCTACCTTCTTCCAATCATAGACGATTTTTTCTCTCCTTTTCACCACTACTCAACTGTAATGATTGATTATTAGCTATCCTGGCATTGAAGTTCCCTAATAGCATTATTTCTCCTAGGGTACTGAATAGAGAGATATCGTTCTTCAATGATGCATATGATTCTTCATTATCAAAATTCCTTCTCTTATAAAACTTAGAGTTTTGTGAGGGAGTAACAAGAAAACACCCTACAAATTATTTCATTCACTATTATTTGCAACCAAATGTATTTATTTATTTGGGTCTTCTTTTTCAATTTTTACAATTTCATACTATTAGCACTGTTAAAATCTTGAGGAAATCTTGACTAAATGATGAAAACCTTGCTAGGTCTTGCTCTCTCCTTAGGCCCTACCTTTTAATTTTCTAGTCATTGGTGGAAAAAACCTAAGCTTTTGGCTCATTTTATAAAATGAAGTTACCTTTTTGGGTCACTTAATTTCTTTTAGACCATGTGTCTTATTTTTCATGTCGAGCGGGGCCCCTTTTATCTTCCTAAGCTTGTTGTGGTCTTACCTTTAATATTTATTATCTTTCCTAAGGCCCGATATGATTTATATTTTTAATGTGCTCGACCAAGGAATATTATTTCTTATATGGTGACTTGGCATGACCTTTATCTCTTAATCTCAAAATGAAAGGGAATATGCTCTTTTGATTGGGAGATCACACACAGGTCGTCGATCTTCTTAGAGATGTGTGGTTGGTGCTGAATCACTAAATAAATTTAGGGTCAGCATTTTTATTCATAGATCTACCGAGGGTCGTAGATGTCTTTCTAATCCTATGGCTAGCGTTGAATCTTTGAATGCGACTATAGTTAATAAATTTACTCAGCGACTTGGAATTTCCTTTATCTTCGAATCTCTAGATTTTACCATGGTCAGACCAAGTCAGGTAAAGTTTGATCAAGTTGGAGGAAGATCTACGACCAAAATTTTGCCCTAATCACGAGATGCAGTTGATTTACTCTTTGAGGCATTGCGCTGCGTTGATGTGTGGTGAGTTGTTAGATCTTAGGGCCCATCAAAGATAAGGTTAATGGTCATGCAGATCCTAGTTGATCCTTTGATCAGCGCTTTTCCTCAAAGATAATATGCATGACAGATATTGATCAAGGCATCACGCCTAATCGCCACTTGTAAAGGTTGTTGTGGCTATGGACGAGTTAAAGATGATCATATTTAAATTCATCAACAATTGTCGCTATGCCTTAAAGCACAAGATGAAGTTCTGTGTGGTTCAAGGCATCGTGCCTTTTCACCACGAAGCATTGTTGATGTTATCAATTCTGGGTTTTCAAGGGACAATAAAGGTGTACAAATGCGAGAAGATCTATGGATATTGTTTTCCCTTGATCATGGAGATGAAGCCTTTTACCATTTGAGGCATCATGAAAAATTGCCATGTGTTCATGATGGGGCCATGCAAAAACAAGGTAATAAAGTTAAAGAGCAGGTTTTTCATCATATGGCTCGCACTTTACCTTAGGCCAAAGATGCTTGAAATATAGTCTTTAAGGCAATGCCCTGTGCTGACACATGGTGATCAGTGGGACCAGATCAAAGCTTAAGTAAACTTAATATATGATCAAGTTTGATTTAATCATGTGGCCATTGTGTTTCCTAAAAGCAGAGATGATCGTTAGATAGTGTTCGAGGCATTGCACCTGCGTGACACATGGATAAGTGATGGGACCCAATTTGAAGTAAAGAAAGGTAAAGGTGTTGTAATTTGATTTTAATCCGATGGCTAGCGCAAAGCCTCAAAGAGAAGATGATAGATGGATAGTTTTCAAGGCATCACACCTGATGGATGCATGTCCAAATAGGATCTTGGATCACAGGTAATTAGAGGATGATCGATGGCTCGCTTTTAAAGTTGATGAAGGTTTGAATATTGATTGTTGAATGTGATTTTGTGCCACTTGTAGCCGTTAGATTAGTTATTTAAATATTTAAATTGGTTTCTTAGGGTTTCAGGCGGTGGCGCTGCTTTCCAAGTCACAGAGTTATTTAATGTGTGTAATCTGATCTTTTGGATCAATTTATTGAGGTCGTAGGGTGTAGATGGATGGTATTTTGTTGACTATGGTTATATTTTGTAGACTAATGCTATTAGGGTTCTGATTAGATTGTATTTTCAAATCTTTTAAAGAAAGATCAATTTGGTGGAGGAAAGAAGATAAACCTAATTCCAAAGAGGGATAGATGTTGATTATATATGAATTCTAGGGTTTCCTTCTTCTATATGCATCTTTCTTTTCTCTATTGTAAGGGTTTCAGTTTCTTTGCAAGAGTTCAGAGCAGGTTCCAAGTGTGGTTCCTCTGTAAATATTTCTACCTTTTCTTTTCATATAGGGTGTTCTTAGTTCCTTTCTGGTCCCAGAGAAGGATATCATTGTAATAGCAAGATTCATGAATGAAATTTTAGTGTTGTTGTTTTGTTATCAAGTTGTCTCCATTTGGTTTCTGAATCATTGAGACTAAGGAATCAAGGTTGTTTTGGTTTTGTCCATTGTTGATCAGTAATGGGGTCATTTAAAGGATGACTATGATTTAGGACTTGCCTTCAAATATGTATGATTTGGGGTATCAAGGGTATGTCAACTTGTCTTTCAGTGGATGATGATTAATGTATTGTTTATTCCAGGGTCTCTTCCAAGGGGAGAGTTAAATACTTTGAGTAGGTAATTGCATATTTGAATAAACAGGTGGATTCACAAGAAGAGCTTGATTAATGGGGGTATGTTGGATGTAAGGCATTAGACATATTAGACTGTGTTGTCTTTTGATCCATAATATTCTTTACAATGTTATGTTTGACTTTGTTGCCCATTGGATAAGGCACTATTCTATGAGAGATCTGGGGTATGTCAGAGATCCATTAATCAAATCATAAATAAAAATCATTTCACTTTCATGTTGATAGGAGTTAGGATAATTCTAGTTTTCAGACATACTATATACAAGTGGGATATTGCATGAGATTTGGTAAAACACTGAGGTACATGTTACCTAAGGGTTTGAAAGCTATTCCACAATTATGTATCTACAAGCTATTGTTTTTCACAAAGAGGTTATGTGTGTGCATATTAGGTAGTTATCACCCAAGTGATGTGGAGCTCAAAGTGAAGGAGGTCTTTGAATCTTGTTGAATGTTGGATTTCTCTTGTCTCCTTTCTATTCAGGGTGTTGAGTTTGTGCCCTAGGTTTGTGATACCACAACTTGGTCTTAGAATATCATCTAGGAAAGGAGAGTGCAAGAAAAAGTACTAGCAGAAATGATGACTCTTTTGGGGAGAGAGATATAAAACCTGATTTGAATCTCTGGTACACATTGTTAAATCCAATATTTAGATGGAGATAATCAATCCAAGCGTCAAGAACAACATATAAACTCATTTGGGGATAAGAGATTTGTGTTCTCTATTTAGTCAAACTCTATTGTAGAGTGATATGATTGTTATAGAGTCAAATGCTAACAAAGAAGTATTCCTCTAATTCAAAGTGAGCCAAGGTTTGTTTGGTTTATTATTGCAAAGTGTCTAAAAGTTCAAGTTCCTCAAAGATATATTTATACTATCTCACAAAGTGGTGAGTAATGACTCTGAGTTCTCTGATTTGCACTAGTGTGCATGATTGAAGAAAGGCTACAAAGGAGGTGGAATTGCAGTGATAATAAAACATATGTTTGGGCTCTTATGACTAAAGAATATTCAAGGGAGGAATCTATATGAGACCCTATTAATGGGGTGTGTTGAGAGTTTTCTGGTTTTGAAGAAGGTTAGAGTGGGGTGAAGTGATCTCAACTGATTCAAATTTGTCCTCTACAAAGAGGTGGCGACTCTACCAAAGTTTTGAAAGGTGATTTGAAGGTGACTTGAGATCAAGTATTTATGAAAATACTCTAATACATCCAAGTGGGAGAACGTATTAGTTGAAAAATGGAGGACATAAAGGTTAGAGTTTCTGCTATTTCCAATTGTGGAGGATCTATGCCAGATCTTGAAGAGGTTCTTGCAGATAACAAAATTTTAAAACAAGAGCTACAAGAACAAGTCATTTTGTCACTACAAAGAAGAATGAAAAGATTGGTGGGAGAATCTACACTTATTTTTTATATGAGGTTTTCTACTACATTAGAGGAGTATATTATTCCTTTCTGTCCTAAGGAGATTGTTTGTGCTAATTTATTTGTGGAGCTTTGTTTTCCTGATTCAATCTATTGGCCAGTCTCCTTGAGGGTAGAATATGTTTTGTTTGCCAGGAAATGTATAGAAAATGTTGAAAAACTTATGTATGAGATTGCACATGAGGTTGTGCTTAGTGATATTGTCTCTGAGAATGATGAAAACTAGAATAATGGAGATAGGTCCAGTGGGGATGATGTCTCTTGCAATCATGATAGTGATGCTTTTTTCTCAGAATGGAGTAAAGGATAGGGTTGGTGAGAATGATGGACATAAAACTGATATTGATGGTTCTATAAGGGATTATCTCTCTTATGAAATTAATAGTTATTCTCACCAGTTAAAAACAAATACCTATGATAAACAAGAGGATCATATTAATGAAGACGTAGGATTTTTTTTTAATGATTCAAATGAGCTTGAAAGTATTGATGAAGGGATGTGCATTTCTTTATCAGATTATGTATCTAATGACGAATCCAATGATTTTTCAGTTTTGAATCACAAAGGTGATCCTTCTCAGTATAAGGAAGAGGATATGTGTGGTTAGCAAGGAAACAATGATGGTAAAAATGAAAAATTTTCTCCTGACTGCTTATCAGAAATGGATGAAAGAGATGACAATGGTTCACTTCATAGTGAACAAATTTCTGAGTTCTTAACTTGTGAATATCTGAGATATTCAATTAGGGATAGCTCAAAGTTCTTATATCTAGCACATTGATTTTAACAAAGAGTTTATATCAGGTATTCTTGGTTGTGACATGTGTGTTTCTGATTCTCCTTGTACTTCTATGTCATTAGGCCACAATAAAATTGAATATGATAGATTTGATGATGAAAGCATCAATGTGTTTCCAAACACAAAGGATGAAGTTTTTATAGGCATGTTTTTGAATACTAATTGGGATTATTATGAGGATTGTGAATCTGTCTTAGATTCTTAATCATTTATTGAACCATTTTAGGATGGTCTTTCATTTTTTCAAAATATGTAGATGCCAAGTAAATGTGTGGATAGGCGCTCTCCCTCCAACAGACAAGATGGTGGTTTGCATAGGGTCTTTAATTTGCAAGCATGTTCTTTAGGTAACTCTGATGTAGGTATGCAAACCAGTGACAAAGTATTTTTTGATGACTCCAGTTGTGGGATAGAAAATGATTATGATTTTTATCAGTTGGAGGATGTTTTGGATAAGTGTGACAATGGAAGTAATCATATAAGATGCTTTTGGGCTCCTAATTTTTTCAATAACCATAATTGGCATTGGTCACATAATGATCAGTATTTTCAAATAAGGCTTGATTTAAAGGTGTTGAATCAAGGTAGAGGTAGTGGTAATATGTTCTATAAGTTGTTGAAAGATATCGATATATTTAATCATTCAGATGATAGCTATGTTTTTCGCTTGTTTCCAGTGCACAAAATAGAGGGTTTTGTGTTTGATAGAGGCAAGCTAAGTCAAAATTTTGTTGATGGCTTTAGGCCATCAGTCTTGGTTTAATTCTTTCAAATCAGGGAAGAGGTGCAGAGGTAGTATGAATCTACTAAGCAATGTATATATTTTGTACAAAATTTCCTGCTTTTTTTTGTTTTAGGTCTGTCTGTTGTAGGTTTTCATTTTTTGTGTTGGTATGCATCCCAGAGTGTTGGTATTCTAGTGTTGAAATTGCATTCAACCTTCCCCAGTCGGAGCCTATGTTAGCACTGTTAAAATTTGGTCTAAATGATGAAAACCCTACTAGGTCTTGCTTACTCCTTAGGCCCTACCTTTCAATTTTGTAGCCATTGGTGGAAAAACCCTAAGTTTCTGGCTCATGTTATAAAATGAAGTTCTCTTTTTGGGTCACTTAAAATCTTTTCAGCCCATGTGTCTTTTTTTTATGTTGAGCGGGGCCCCTTTTATCTTCCTAAGCTTGTCGTGGTCTTGCCTTTAATATTTCTTATGATGATTGATATTATTAATGGTTTAGATAGAACAACCTACAGGATTTTCTGAGAATACTAACAAGGACATGGTATAGAAACTACACAAGGCACTTTATGGTTTGAAACAAGCACCATGAGCTTGGTATGAAAGATTACATGCATATCTGATCAACATTGGATTTCAAGAACTAGTGATAATATTAATGTTTATTTGAAATGTGATAGTACTAATAAGATTTTTATTGTTGAGATATTATTTTTGGAGGCAATGACACATTATGCAGATCTTTAGTTGAAGAAATAAGAAAGGAATTTAAGATGTCCATGATTGGAGAGATTAAATTCTTATATTCAACAAGTAAAAGATGGGATCTACATTACACAACAAAAAGATGTAACAAGCTTTATATTTTTAATGTGCTCGGCCAAGGAACATTCTTTCTTATCTGGTGACTTGGCGTGGCCTTTATCTCTTAATCTCAAAACAAAAGTGAATATGCTCTTTTGATTGGGAGATCACGTGCAGGCCGTCGATCTTCTTAGAGATGTGTGGTTGGAACTAAATCGCTAGATAAAGTTAGGGTCAAAATTTTTATTTAGAGATCTAGCGATGGTCATAGATGTCTTTCTAATCCAGTGGTTGGAATTGAATCTCCGAATGTGACTACAATTAAGAAATTTATTTAGTGACTTGGAGTTTCCATTATCTCCAAATCTCCAAATTTTACCATGGTCATACCAAGTCAGGTAAAGTTTGATCAAGTCAGATCTATGGTTGGCATTTTGCCTTAATCACAAGATGTAATTGATTTACTCTTCAAGGAATTGCTCCGCGTCAACGCATGGCGAGTTGTCAGATCTTGGGGCCCATCAAAGACAAGGTTAATGGTCATGCAGATCCTAGTTGATCTTGTGGTCAGCACTTTTCCTCAAAGATAAGATGTACGACAGATACTAATCAAGGCATCACCCCTAATCGCTATGTGTAAAGGTTACTGAGGCTATGGATGGGTTAAAGACAAATTAGATTTAAATTCATCAATGGTTGTTGCTTTTCCTTAAAGCACAAGATGAAGTTCTTTATGGTTCAAGGCATCGCACCTTTTCACCATGTAGCATTGTTGATGTCATCAATTCTAGGCTTGCAAGGGACAGTAAAGTTAATATGTGATCAAGTTTGATTTGATTGTATGGCTAGTGTATTTCTTGAAAGCATAGATGATTGTTAGATAGTGTTCAAGGCATTGCACCTGCGTGACATGTGGATAAGTGATGGGACCTGACCAGAAGTAAAGAAAGGTAAAGGCGTTGTAAGTTTATTTTGATCTGACAGCTAGCGCAAATCCTCAAAGAGAATATGATAGATGGATAGTCTTCAAGGCATCACACCTAATGGAAACGTGCCCAAATAGGATCTTAGCTCCTAGGTAATTAGAGGATGATCGATGGCTCACTTTTAAAGTTGATAAAGGTTTGAATCTCGGTCATTGAATGTGATTTCGTGCCACCTATAGCCGTTAGAGAAGTTATTTAAATATTTAAATTGGTTTCTCATAGTTTTAGGTGGTGGTGTCGCTTTCCAAGTCACAGAGTTGTTTAATGTGTGCAATCTGATCTTTTGGATCGGTTTATTGAGGCCTTAGGGTGCAGATGGATAGTATTTTGTTGACTATGGTTATATTTTGTTGACTGTTGCTATTAGGGTTCTGATCAAATTGTATTTTCAGATCTTTTGAAGAAAGATCAATTCGGTGGAGGTAAGAAGATAAACCAAATTCCAAAGAGGGACGGATGTCGATTAGATATGAATTTTAGTGTTTCCTTCTTCTATATGTATCTTTATTTTCTCTATTGTAAGGGTTTTGGTTTCTTTGCAAGAGTTCAGAGCAGGTTCCAAGTGTGGTTCCTTTGTAAATATTTATGCCTTTTCTTTTCATATAGGGTGTTCTTAGTTCATTTCTAGTCCTAAAGAAAGATATCATTGTAATAGAAAGCTTCATGAATGAAATTTCCATGTTGTTGTTTTGTTATCAAGTTGTCTCCATTTGGTTTCTGAATCATTGAGACTAAGGAATCAAGGGTGTTTTGATTTTGTCCATTATTGATCAGCAATGGGGTTATTTAAAGGATGGTTATGATTTAGGACTTGCCTTTAGATATGTATGAGTTGGGGTATCAAGGGTATGTCAACTTGTCTTTCAGTGGATGTTAATTAATGTATTGTTTATTCCAGGGTCTCTTCCAAGGGGAGAGTTAAATACTTTGAGTAGGTAAGTGCATATTTGAATACACGTGTGGATTCACAAGTAGAGCTTGATTAATGGAGGTATGTTGGATGTAAGGCATTAGACATATTAGATTGTGTTGTCTTTTCATCCATAATCTTCTTTTCAATGTTATGTTTGACTCTGTTGCCCATTGAATAAGGCACTAGCCTATGAGAGATCAGGGGTATTTCAGAGATCCATTAATCAAATCATAAATGAAAATAATTTCCCTTTCATGTTGATAGGAGTTAGGATAGATCTAGTTTTTAGACATACTCTATGCAAGTGGGATATTACATAGATTTGGTAAAACACTGGGGTACATGTTACCTAAGGGTTTGAAATATATTCCATAGTTATGTATTTGCAAGCTATTGTTTGTGAAAAAGAGGTTATGTGTGTGCAAATTAGGTAGTGCCCGCCTGAGTGATGTGGAGCTCAAAGTGAAGGAGGTATTTGAAACTTGTTGAATGTTGGATTTCTCTTGTCTCCTTTCTATTGAGCGTGTTGATTTTGTGCCCTAGGTTTGTGATCCCAAAACCTAGCCTTAGAATCTCATCCAGGAAAGGAGAGTGCAAGGAAAAGTACTAACAGAAATGGTGACTCTTCTTGGGAGAGAGATATAAAACCTAATTTGAATCTCTGGTAAAAAATTTAAATCCAATTTTCAAATGGAGATAAACAATCCAAGAGTCAAGAAAAAAATATAAAATCATTTGGGGATAAGAGGTTTTTGTTCTCTATTTAGTCAAAATCTATTGTAGAGTGATATGATTGTTATAGAGTCATATGCTAACAAAGAAGTATTCCTCTTATTCAAAGTGAGCCAAGGTTTGTTTGGTTTTTTATTGCAATAGTGTTTGAAAGTTTGAGTTCCTCAAAGATATATTTATACTATCTCACAAAGTGGTGAGTGGCGACTCTGAGTTCTCTCAATCGCACTAGTGTGCATGATTGAAGGAAGGCTACAAAGGAGGTGGACTTGCAGTGATAATAAATCAAATGTTTGGGCTCTTATGACTCTTCCGGGGAGAGAGATATAAAACCTGATTTGAGTCTCTGGTACAAATTGTTAAATCCAATATTCAGATGGAGATAATCAATCCAAGAGTCAAGAACAACATATAAACTCATTTGGGGATAAGCGATTTTTGTTCTCTATTTAGTCAAAATCTATTCCAGAGTGATATGATTGTTATAGAGTCATATGCTAACAAAGAAGTATTCCTTTTATTCAAAGTGAGCCAAGGTTTGTTTGTTTTGTTATTCCAATAGTGTCTGAAAGTCTGAGTTCCTCAAATATATATTTATACTATCTCACAAAGTGGTGAGTGGCAACTCTGAGTTCTCTGATTTGCACCAGTGTGCATGATTTAAGAAAAGCTACAAAGTAGGTGGACTTGCAGTGATAATCAATCAGATGTTTGGGCTCTTATGACTAAAGAATAGTTAAGAGAGGAATCTATATGAGACCCTATTAATGGGGTGTGTTGAGAGTTTTTTGGTTTTGAAGAAGGTTAGAGTGGGGTGAAGTGATCTCAACTGATTGAAAAATTTCCTCGACAAAGAGGTGGCAACTCTACCAAAGTTTTGAAAGGTGATTTGAAGGTGACTTCAGATCAAGTATTTTTGCAGCTACTCCAATACATCTAGATGGGGGCATGTATTAGTTGAAAAATGGAGGATATAGAGGTTAGAGTTTCTGCTATGTCTAATTATGGAGGATCTATGCTAGATCTTGAAGAGGTTCTTACAGATAGCAAAATTTTAAAACAAGAGCTACAAGAACAAGTCATTTTGTCACTACAAAAAAGAATGAAAAGATTGGTGGGAGAATCTGCACTTATTTTTTATATGAGGTTTTCTACTACATTAGAGGAGTATATTATTCCTTTCTGTCCTAAGGAGATTGTTTGGGCTAATTTACTTGGGGAACTTTGTTTTCCTGATTCAATCTATTGGCCAGTCTCCTTGAGAGTAGAATATGTTTTGTCTGCCAGGAAATGGATAGAAAATGTTGAAAATCTTAAGTATGAGATTGCACATGAGGTTGTTCTTGATGATATTATCTCTGAGAATGATGAAAACCAGAATAATAGAGATAGGTCCAGTGGGGATGATGTCTCTTGCAATCATGATAGTGATGTTTTTTCTCAGAATGGAGTAAAGGATAGGGGTGGTGAGAATGATGGATATAAAAGTGATATTTATGGTTCTATAAGGGATGATCTCTCTTATGAAATTAATAGTTATTCTCACCAGTTAACAACAAATACCTATGATAAAAAAGAGGATCATATTAATGAAGATGTAGGTTTTTGTTTAAATGATTCAAATGAGCTTGAAAGTATTGATGAAGGGATGTGCATTCCTTTATCAGATTATGTATCTGATGATGAATCCAGTGAGTTTTTAGTTTTGAATCACAAAGGTGATCCTTCTCAGTATACGTAATCTAGTATATGTGTGGTCAGCAAGGAAACAATGATGGTATAAATGAAAATGTTGCTTCTGACTGCATATCAAAAATGCATGAAAGATATGACAATGGTTCACTTCATAGTGAACAAATTTCTGAGTTCTTGACTTGTGAATATATGAGATATTCAGTTAGGGATAGCTCATATTTCTTATATATAGCACATAATTATTTTTGCAAATATTTTATATCACGTAGTCCTAATTGTGACATGTGTGTTTTTGATTCTCCTTGTACTTCTATGTCATTAGGCCACAACAAAATTGAATATGATAGATCTGATGATGAAAGGATCAACGTGTTTCCAGACTCAAAGGATGAAGTTTTTCCTAGCATGTTTTTTAATACTGATTGGGATTATTATGAGGATTGTGAATCTGTCTCAGATTCTTAATCATTTATTGAACCATTTCAGGATGGTCTTTCATTTTTTCAAAATATGCAGATGCCTAGTAAATGTGTGGATAGGTGTTCTCCCTCCAATAGACAAGATGATGATTTGCATAGGGTCTATAATTTGCAAGCAAGTTCTTTAGGGAACTTTGATGTAGGTATGCAAACCAGTGATAGTAATTTTTTATGACTCCAGCTGTGGGATAGAAAATGATTATGATTTTTATTAGTTGGAGGATGTTTTGGATAAGTGTGACAATGCAAGCAATCGTATAAAATGCTTTAGGGCTCCTAATTTTTTCAGTAGCCATAATTGGCATTGGTCACATAATGATCATTATTTTCAAATAAGGCCTAATTTAAAGGTGTTGAATCAAGGTAGAGGTATTGACAATATGTTATATAAGTTGTTGAAAGATATCAATATATTTAATCATTCAGATGACAACTATATTTTTTAGCTTGTTTCTATTACAAAGAACAAAGGGTTTTGTGTTTGATAGACCAAGCTAAGTCAAAAGTTTGTTGATGGCTTTGGGCCACCAGTCCTAGTTTAATTCTTTCAAATCAGGGAATAGGTGTAGTGGTAGTATGACTCTACTAAGCAATGTATATATTTTGTACAAAATTTCCTGTTTTAGGTCTGTCTGGTGTAGGGTTTCATTTTTTGTGTTGGTCTGCATCCTAGAGTGCTGATTTTCTAGCGTTGAACTTGTGTACAACCTTCCCCAGTCGAATCCTATGTTAGCACTATTAAAATCTTGAGGAAATCTAGTCTAAATGATGAAAACCCTGCTAGGTCTTGTTATCTCCTTAGGCCCTACCTTTCAATTTTCTAGCTGTTGGTGGGAAAACCCTAAGTTTCTGGCTCATGTTATAAAATAAAGTTACCTTATTGGGTCACTTATTATCTATTTAGCCCATTTGTCTTATTTTTCATATCGAGTGGGCCCCCTTTTATCTTCCTAAGCTTGTTGTGGTCTTACCTTTAATATTTATTATCTTTCCTAAGTCCAGACATGCTTTATATTTTAATGTGCTCGGCCAAGGAATATTCCTTCTTATCTGGTGAATTGGTGTAACCTTTATCTCTTAATCTCAGAATGAAAGGGAATATGCTCTTTTTATTGGGAGATCACGTGTAGGTCGTTGATCTTCTCAGATATGTGCAGTTGGCGTTGAATCGCTAGATAAAGTTAGGGTCAACATTTTTATTCAGAGATCTAGTGAGGGTCATAGATGTCATTCTAATCCTATGGCTGGCACTGAATCTCTAAATGTGACTACAGTTAAGAAATTTATTCAGTGACTTGGAGTTTCCTTTATCTCTGAATCTCCAGATTTTACCATGGTCAGACCAAGTCAGGTAAAGTTTGATCAATTCAGAGGAAGATCTACGATCAACATTTTGCCTTAATCATGAGATGCAGTTGATTTACTCTTCAAGGCATTATGCTGCATTGACGTGCGGTGATTTGTCAGATCTTGGGGCCCGTCAAAGATAAGGTTAATGGTCATGCAGATCCTAGTTGATCCTGTGGTCAGTGCTTTTCCTCAAAGATAAGATGCATGCCAAATATTGAACAAGGCATCATGCCTAATCTCCATGTGTAAAGGTTGCTAAGGCTATGGATGGGTTAAAGATAGATCAGATTTAAATTCATCAACGGTTGTCGCTTTTCCTTAAAGCACAATATGAAGTTCTTTATGGTTGTGTAAGATAGAATAAATTGTTTGTGTTGTGTTGTATAAGAATGGAAGGTCACCAAAATGTAATGTTTTAAGAATGTGATATGGTTTATATATATATGGTGTGATGTATGGGAAGATAAGATTCCCTCTTAATCCTAAATTCATAAAGGGAAGATCCAAATTGATTAACCCCAAAGAAAGGATCAATGCATAAATGCATCAACCTATTAAAAATAAGGATAAAGAGAAAAACCCTAGGTTCCGTCCTATAGAAAAGAATGTGTAATAGATCTATAAAGACTAAAACCTTAATTTAAATGAATTAGAAGACAAGTACTAACCTCCAAATGTAACAGATCTAAAGAATGCTATTTTTGGGGTGTTTGCACTGAGTTTCTGGAAGTTCTGCAACCAGATTAGGCACAGAAACACAGAGATGGAGAAAACCCAGAAATCTTTTCCGAATCTGGCTCAAGTTGATTTTGACCCAAAATAGAATGTCGATCTTGACCCAAAAGAAAAAGTCGATCCTAACCCAGAACAAAAATTTGATCTTGACCCAAAACAAAAAGTCGATCCTGACCCAAAATAGAAAGTTGACCTTGACTTGCATAGTCTGACATAAAATTTGTTTCCAGATCCTGACAGTCTGTCAAAACATAAAGTCGGTCCTAACCCAGAAAAAAAAGTTGACCCTGACCCAAAACAGAAAGTTGATCATGACCCAAAATAGAAAGTCGACCTTGACCTACACAGTCCGACATAAAATCTATTTTCAGATCTCGAAAGTCTACCGAAAAGGGTATCCGGATATACACTTGAACCTACTATCCCAAACCTGTACCTGCAAGAAAAATGGTTTTGTTTGTTGGGGGAGGGGTTTTCCTTAGTCAAACCCCGATTTAGGAATTAACCTTGAAATAAATAATTGAAATAGAGAATGCTAGCAAGTAGTAGAAGTAAATCTAACAATGAACCTATGATATTCAATAGATATGCAATTGTATTCGAATGTAAACAAGTATGTAAATATGAAAGATTGGACTCAATATTAGAAACCATAAACCTCCATGATTATATGCTTGGAATCCACCTTGAAGGAAGAATGAATGAATCTTGAGGATGCACAAAGGATCTTGAAGGAAGATCACACCACCATGATGGATAGATCTAGGGTTTGAATGATGAATCTTGAATGCTTGAACCAAATCCCTTCAAACGCTTGAATGCTTGAATCCTTGATTTTCAATGGAGAAATTGAATACTTGAGAGGAAGAATTGAAAACCTTAGCTTAACTTTGAAATCTTGAGGACATGTAGAATAATGGATGCTTGAATGGATTCTTTCTTCTTAGAGTCTTGGATTGTTCGTCATGCTTAGAGAAAATGAGAGGAGAAAGCTTCCTTATATACAAGTCTAGGGCGCAATCTTCTATAGAGGCCTACATAGGAGAATTAAATTAAAATTAGACCTATAACCCCATAAGAGGACCTATATTAAATATAAGTTAATATTCATCGCTTCAGAACCCAAAATAGCTGACCCAGAAGCGGGAAAATGAACTTTTGAATGTCCCCCGACAGCCGACAAAATTTCCAATTAGAAAGGGGGACCTGGGTCAAGCTCAACCCTGGCCTAGGTCAAGGTCGAGGTTTACCTTGACCCAGGGAGTCAGAACACCTCAAAAATGTGCTAGGTGGGATAAACAGTGTCTAGAGAGGCCCAATCAGGGTCCTAAACAAGCACAGAAGTTGGGGAGGGTGCATAAATGAGAAGACAACATGACGATTGTATAAAACACCCCCTAAGGAGGGATAAACACTCTTATCATGGAAGTTCTTCCATTTTAAGATTATACAGGTTCAAGGCATTGCGCCTTTTTGCCATGTAGCATTGTTGATGTCATCAATTCCAAGTTTTCAAGGGCCAATAAAGGATGTACAGATGTGAGAAGATCAACGGCTATCACTTTCCCTCGATCATAGAGATGAAGATTTTTACCATTCAAGGCATCATGACAGAGTGCCACATGTTTTTGGTGGGGCCACACAATGACGAGGTAATGAAGTTAAACAACGGGTTAGTTCAAATTTCATCGTGTGGCTGATGCTTTGCCTCAGGCTAAAGATGCATGAAAGATTGTCTTTAAGGCAATGTGTCATGGTGACACGTGGCGATTAGTGGGACCAGATCAACACTTAAGTAAAGTTAATTTGTGATCAAGTTTGATTTGATCATGTGGCCAGCATGTTTCTTGAAAGAAAAGATGAATGTAAGACAGTGTTTATGGCATTGCGCTTGTGTGACACACAGATAAGTGATGGGAACCGACCAGAAGTAATGAAAGGTAAAGGCATTGTAAGTTGATTTTAAATTGATGGCTAGAGCAAAGCCTCAAAGAGAAGATGATAGATGGATAGTCTTCAAAGCATCATGCTTGATGGACGCATGTCCAAATAGGATTTTGGCTCCCGGGTAATTAGAGGATGATCGATGACTCACTTTTAAAGTTGATAAAGGTTTGAATCTTGATCGTTGAATGTAATTTCGCACCACCTATAGCCGTTAGAGCAATTATTTAAATATTTAAATTGGTTTCTCAGGGTTTTAGGCGGTGACGCTGCTTTCCAAGACACAGAGTTGTTTAATGTGTGCATTCTGATCTTTTGGATCGATTTATTGAGGTCCTAGGGTGCAGATGGATATTATTTTGTTGACTATGGTTATATTTTGTCGACTAATGTTATTAGGGTTCTGGTCAGATTGCATTTTCAAATCTTTTGAAGAAAGATCAATTTAGTGGAGGAAAGAAGATAAACCAAATTCTAAAGAGTGACAGATGTCGATCAGATATGAATTCTAGGGTTTCCTTCTTCTATATGTATCTTTCTTTTCTCTATTGTAAGGGTTCTAGTTTCTCAGAAAGAGTTCAGAGTAGGTTCCAAGTGTGGTTCCTCTGTAAATATTTCTGCCTTTTATTTTCATACATGGTGTTCTTAGTTCCTTTATGGTCCCAAAGAAGGATATCATTGTAATTGCAAGCTTCATGAATGAAATTTCAGTGTTGTTTTGTTATCAAGTTGTTTCCATTTGGTTTCTGATTCATCGAGACTAAGAAATCAAGGGTGTTTTGGTTTTGTCCATTTTTTATCAATAATGGGGTCATCTAAAGGATGACTATGATTTAGGACTTGTCTTTAGATATGTATGAGTTGGGGTATCAAGGGTATGTCAACTTGTCTTTCAGTGGATGTTGATTAATGTATTGTCTATTACAGGGTCTCTTCCAATGGGAGAGTTAAATACTTTGAGTAGGTAATTGTATATTTGAATAAACATGTGGATTCACAAGTAGAGCTTGATTAATGGGGGTATGTTGGATGTAACACATTAGACATATTAGACTATGTTGTCTTTTGATCCATAATCTTCTTTGCAATGATATGTTTGAATTTGTTTCCCATTGGATAAGACACTGGTCTATGAGAGATCTATGGTATTTCAAAAATCCATTAATCAAATCATAAATGAAAACCATTTCCCTTTCATGTTGATAGGAGTTAGGCTAGTTCTAGTTTTTAGAAATACTCTATGCTAGTGGGATATTGTATGAGATTTGGTATAACAATGAGGTACATGTTACCTAAGGGTTTGAAAGCTATTCCACATTTATGTATCTACAAGCTATTATTTGTTACAAAGAGTTTATTGTGTGCAGATTAGGTAGTGCCCACCTGAGTGATGTGGAGCTCAAAGTGAAGGAGGTCTTTGAACCTTGTTGAATGTTGGCTTTCTCTTGTCTCCTTTCTATTGAGGGTGTTGATTTTGTGCCATAGGTTTGTGATCCCACACCTTGGTCTCAGAATCTCATCTAGGAAAGGAGAGTGCAAGAAAAAGTACTAACCGAAATGACGACTCTTCTAGGGAGAGATATATAAAACCTGATTTGAATCTCTGGTACAAATTGTTAAATCCAATATTCAGATGGAGATAATCAATCCAAGAGTCAAGAAAAACATATAAAATCATTTAGGGATAAAAGATTTTTGTTCTCTGTTTAGTCAAAATCTATTCCAGAGTGATATGATTGTTATAGAGTCATATGCTAACAAAGAAGTATTCCTCTTATTCAAAGTAAGATAAGGTTTGTTTGGTTTGTTATTGCAATAGTGTCTGAAAGTTTGAGTTCCTCAAAGATATATTTATACTATCTTGCAAAGTGGTGAGTGGTGACTCCAAGTTATCTGATTTGCACTAGTGTGCATGATTAAAGAAAGGCTACAAAGGAGGTGGACTTGCAGTTATAATCAATCAGATGTTTGGGATCTTATGACTAAAGAATAGTCAAGGGAGGAATCTATATGAGACCTTATTAATGGGGTGTGTTGAGATTTTGTTGGTTTTGAAGAAGGTCGGAGTGGGGTGAAGTGATCTTAGATAATTCAAATTTGTCCTCTACAAAGAGGTGGCAACTCTACCAAAGTTTTGAAAGGTGATTTGAAGGTGACTTCAAATCAAGTATTTTTGCAGCTACTCCAATACATCAAAGTGGGAGCATGTATTAGTTAAAAAATGGAGGACATAGAGGTTAGAGTTTATGCTAAGTCCAATTATGGAGGATCTATGCTAGATATTGAAGAGGTTCTTGTAGATAACAAAATTTTAAAACAAGAGCTACAAGAACAAGTCATTTTGTCACTACAAAGAAGAATGAAAAGATTGGTGGGAGAATCTACACTTATTTTTTACATGAGGTTTTCCGCTGCATTAGAGGAGTATATTATTCATTTATGACCTAAGGAGTTTGTTTGGGATAATTTATTTGTGGAACTTTGTTTTCTTGATTCAATCTATTGGCCAGTCTCCTTGAGGGTAGAATATGTTTTGTTTGTCACGAAACAGATAGAAAATGTTGAAAATCTTAAGTATGTGATTGCACATGAGGTTGTGCTTAGTGATATTGTCTTTGAGAATGATGAAAACCATAATAATAGAGATTGGTCCAGTGGGGATGATGTCTCTTGCAATCATGGTAGTGATGCTTTTTCTCAGAATGGAGTAAAGGATAGGGGTGGTGAGAATGATGGATATAAAAGTGATATTGATGGTGTTGAAGACAATTATTCAATTGTGTATTATCATTGATGCTACACATGTATTTACACTTATGTAGTGATGTTACACAAATGTCTACATTCAGACCGAGCATAGTTGGTGAATACAATGAGTTGTTTTAGTGTTGACCAAGTTCAGTCGGGTATTGAAGAAGTTCAGTGTTAACCGAGTTCAGTTGGGTATTGAAGAAGTTTAGTGTTGACTGAGTCACTTGGGCATTTCAGTCATGGTCGGGCATTCAGTGCCAGCCAACTAACAGTGATTTACATTCTATAATTAATTGGTTATATAAGGTCGACTGAATTATGATTTATTATTTAGAATTGTATTCAAGCCGACTTGAAAGGGCTCATCATATATATGAAAGGTCAAGTTTGGATTGAATGTGTGCAAGAGTGTGTAAAAAGTTGAAGAGAAGTAGAAGTGTGGAATTCTGTGACATGAAGAGTGAAGGCAAAATCAGATAGGATTATGATTGAGTACAAATCACTCGGAGGTGCAATAGAATATCTGATCAGCAAGGATCTAATCATAATTAGAACAAAGATCTGAATCAGCAAAGATAATTGCTTACACATACAGGTCAATTCATTGTTACTTTCTAACAATTGTAGCAGTGATCTCAAATCTCTTAACAAAGTAGACTTTACAGTCTTTTTGTAAATCCTCTCACAAGGTAGCATTTCTATGTTGAAGTGTTGAAGACCTCTAACAAGGCCACTCCTCACAGGATGATTAAATCCTTTAACAGGGTCACACCTAACAGTGTGTTATTGTAACCTTTAACATGGTTGGCTCCTAACATGGCTCGTTTCAGAAGAGTGAAAAATAGTAACTAGTTACATTGGTGGTTTTCCATATTGGTTTTCCATGTTAAATCTTGGTGTCACCTATGTATATGTTATTTGTTTCATGCTTTATGTTTCTGCACTTAATCACTAAAGTATAATTGCATTGGATATTATAAAGATTGCTTTGACACCCGAGTTATAGAAGAATATCTTAATTGACCGAGTAACAGCGTTAAAGTATTTAAGACATCTAAGGGACAAAGGATTTTTTTATAGTAACTTATTCACCCCTCCCCTCTTAGTTACTTATCTCATTTCCAACAATTGGTATCAGAGCATCAAGTGCTTTCAGAGAAGGTTTCAAGACCTAAGCCAAAGATCAGAGATGTCTTACAAAAGGGATATCCCAAAGCTAAACAAAGACAACTTCCTAGCATGGCAAGAGCTGATGAAGCTACATCTATCTATTATTAGAGATGTAGGTTTGCAATTTTTGGAAAGCAAATATGTGGAACCAACAGGGACTATGACTATGGAATAGATGATGGAACAAAAGCTTCATAATATAATGATGATTGATATAGCTTCTTCACTCAGCTACTCAGAATTTGATGAAGTCAGGGACTGCCCTACAACCTATGATATGTGTAATAAATTACAGGAAATTCATGGAGGAGATGCAAATGTAAAGAGAGCCAAAGAAGAAAGTCTAAGAGGACAATTTGACCAAATGAAAATGAAATAAGGAGACAACATTACAAGATACAATGAAAGAATCAAGAAAATTGTGAGTGCCATCAGAGCTGCAGGTGGAATAATTGAAGATACAACAGTGGTCAGCAAGGTACTAAGAACTTTACTTCCTATTTATGCTATTAGAGTTTCAACTATTCAAGAGATGAGGTGCAATAAGGATATAACTCTGGATACATTAGTGGGAAGGCTTACAACTTTTGAGCTGGACAACTTTGACAACTACTCTCCTAGATCTAGCAATCTTGAGTCTGCATTCAAAGCTAAATTAAAACTTGGTAAGAAGGATAGATACTCAAAAGGGAAGTAGACTGAAAGTGACAGTGATGATGAATCTGATGATGAAGATCTTGACATCATTGAAGCATTACTTGCAAGAAGAGCCACAAAAGAAAAATACAAAGGAAAAATACCATTGATTTTTTTTCATGCAATGAGGTTGGTCACATTGCTACAAAGTGTCCGAAAAAAGAAGACAAAGATGAGAAAAAGCTCAACAAATTCAAAAACAAGAAAGATTTCAAGAAATAAAAAAGCTACAAGGATAAAGGTAAGAAGTCTTGTTATATTGCTAAAGATTCTGACAGTGATGAAGAAGAAGATGAAATGGTTTATATTGCTATTAAGGATGAGTCAGATGAAGAAGATGAAATGGTTTACATTGCTATTAAGGATGAGTCAGATGAAGAAGATGAAAAGACAACACTTTTCTCACACATCAGTAAAAATGACATATGGATAATTGATAGTGGTTGTTCTCATCACATGACTGGTGATAAGACAAAGTTTGAACATAATGAACACTATGACGGTGGGAGTGTTAGTTTTGGGAATGATGAACCTTGCCCTGTAAAAGTAAAAGGTTGCATAATTATGATAGAAGGAATCAAATGTAATAATGCTTATTGGGTTGAAGGATTGAGGAGAAATCTACTCAGTGTAGCACAGATGAACAACATTGGCTTCAAGGTAGAATTCATGAATGGTAAAGCCAAGTTCCTGGATGGTAAAGGGAACCTAGTTGGAACTGGCAGGCAAACAAAAGGTAATCTATTCCATCTTGATCTCACTGAAGTTTAATGCTTTATTGCACAAGTAGAAGAAAGTTGGTTATGGAATAAAAGGTCGTGTCATGTAAATTTTGATAATCTGGTAAACATAAGCAAGAAAAAGAGAGTCGGAGGTATTCCTATTTTGAAGAAACCCGAGTTAGCAATATGCAAACAATGTCAAATTGGAAAGATGAGAAAGACAAGTTTCAAAAGAAAGAATTACAATACTGATGAAGTCTTGGAATTGGTACATACTGACCTATGTGGACCAATTGGAACAACAAGCTATACTAGAGAGGCGTATTTTATTCTATTTGTTGATGATCATTCCAGAATGATGACTGTCATGTTTCTCAGAGAGAAATCATAAGCTTTTCAGAAATTCAAATGGTATCTTGCAAGAGTTTAAAAGGAAACATGAAAGAAACTAAAATGCCTACGATCTGATAGAGGAGGAGAATTTATTTTTAATGAGTTCAATGAATTTTGTAATGAGAGAGGAATCAAAAGACAGGTATCTGCCCCTGGAACACCATATTAAAATGGAATAGCAGAAAGAAGAAACATATCCATTATGGATTATGCCAAAACCCTAATGATTGAAAACAATGTTGCTACCAAATACTAGAAGGAGGCCATCAACACTACAGTGTTCACCTTGAACTGAGTTCAACTAAAGAAAGGTAGTAACCAAACACCTTTTGAATTATGGTATGGCTATAAACCTAATGTTCATTATTTCAAAGTATTTGGAAGTAGATACTACATCTTGAAGGAAGCAAGAAATGGAAAACTAGATGAAAAAAGCGATGAAGGAATATTCCTAGGTTACTCATGTAAAAGCAAAGCATACAAATGTTTGAATATTACTACTCATAAAGTCATAGAAAGTGTACATGTCAAGATTGATGAGTTTGCAAAAAAATGTGAAGAGAAAAGCAGTAAAGAGCTTGAAGACTACAGGAAATTTGTGTATCATGAACCTGATACTATACCCATGACTCAAGAAATGGTGATTGGACAACAAAACTGTCAACCACTAAATATACTAGCACAAACTGTGCAACCTGAGTTGCAAATTGTGCAACTTGAGTTGCTAGTAGAAGAGACCAAGTCACAGACAGAGGGAACCGAGTCTCAGACAAAGGAACCCGAGTCACAGATAGTGGAACCCGAGCATCAGACAGAAGAATGGGAAAGAATGTTTGAGAATGACAGACCTAGTGAATCAAGTCCAGAATCTAGACTGAAGGATACAGTACTTTCAAAATATGTTAGAAGGCATCATGCACCTGAGAAAATAATTGGAGATCAGAAAAAAGGTGTAATGACAAGGAACAAACTCAAAGGTACATGTTTACTAAGTGAGTTTGAACCTAGAACTGTTAAAGATGCATTGAATGATGAAAGTTGGATAGAGGAGATGAATGAAGAAATTGAGCAGATTGAGAAGAACAAAACTTGGACTCTTGTGCCTAGGCCAAAGGACAAGAATGTGATTGGAACCAAGTGGGTTTTTAGAAATAAGATGAATGAAAATGGTGAAGTTTCTAGAAACAAGGCCAGACTAGTTTGTAAAGGATATGCTCAAGAAGAGGGTATTGATTATGGAGAAACTTTTGATCCTGTTGCAAGACTTGAAGGAGTCAGAACTCTTCTGGCATATGCTACACATAAAGATTACAAAGTATATCAAATGGATGTGAAATCTACATTTCTGAATGGAATCCTAGAAGAAGAAGTCTACATTGAACAACCTAAAGGATTTGTTGATCCTAGCAGAAGGAATATGGTTTGCAAGATGCACAAAGCATTGTATGGACTGAAGCAAGCGCCCAGAGCCTGGTATGAAAGAGTGCATAGCTATCAAGTAAGTATTGAATTTCAGAGAACCAATGATAACAGTATCTTGTACATCAAAGAAGGACCACAAAAAAAAATTGTTAGCAGAGATATTTATTGATCACATATTATTCACTGGTTATGATGACCTGTGCAAAGCATTCTCTGTAGCTATGAGTAAAGAATTTGACATGTCTATGTTTGGTGAGATCAAATTATTTGTTGGTTTACAAGTATATCAAATGAAGGATGGTATCTACATTACTCAATCAAAATATATCGAGGAGATACTTAAGAAATTTGGTATGGAAGATTCCAAACTTGTTGGTACACCCATGTGTACTGGACATAAATTGTCTAAGGATGATGATTCAAAAGAGGTAGATCAGACCAACTACAGATCCATGATTGGAAAATTGCAATATGTTGTTCACACAAGACCTGATATTGCATTGGCAATTGGTATTGTTGCAAGATTTTCAGCTAATCCCAGAGACAATCACCTAATGGCAACCAAAAGAATTCTGAGATATATGAAGGGTACTGAAGACTATGGTTTATGGTATAAGAAAGGTGGGAACTTTGATTTAAAGGCATTCACTGAAGCTGATTGGGATGGAAGTGTCGACGATAGGAAAAGCACCAGTGGTGGAGCTTTCTTTCTTGGAAAGAGGTTAGTGTCTTGGACTAGCAAGAAATAGAATTGTATCTCTCAGTCTACAACAGAGGCAGAATATGTTGCTGCAACAGTGAACTATTCAAACATCATATGGATCAAGCAGTTGTTGTTAGGAATGAAGGAAGAAGTAAAAGAACCAGTTATTATCTACTGTGACAACACCAATGCCATTTACATTTCAAAGAATCCTATGATGCACACCAAAACCAAGCATATAGCAATAAAGTATCATTTTTTGATGGAATTGGTACAAAATAAAGAAGTAAGGTTGGAATATGTGAATACTAAAGAACAATTTGCAGACATATTCACCAAACTTTACCTAAGGATGCATTCTTGTATCTTAGATGAAAGCTAGGGGTGCTTCCCCCAACTGAAGCTCACTAAAATATAGTTTAGTGATGCATCAACCCAAGCCACAGTGAAGATCTATCAGTTGATGCAGGTACATCAGAGCACATTGTAGATGAATTAGTACATTCAGGTACATTACAATTACAAAGTGAAATAGTACTGACTATTGGTATTTGTGGAGATGGAGTCTTTGGCATCTGTTGTCAAAGAGGGAGAGTTTTCTATAATACATAAGAATAATACAAAAGAGGGAGAGTTTGCTATAATACAGAAGAAATTACTTAAAGGGAGAGTTCATAACAGAAAGAGACAGAGTTCGATGAAAGAGAGAGTTTTTGGATAAGAATAAGAATGAAGCTAAAGACATTAAAGAAAATTCTTTGTATTATGACATGTTGTGTTGCCATCAATGCCAAAGAGGGAGATTTTTGAAGACAATTATTCAATTGTGTATTGTCATTGATGTTACTCGTATATTTACACTTATGTAGTGATGTTACATAAATGTCTACATTCAGACCGAGCATAGTTGGTGAAAAGAATGATTTTTTTCAGTGTTAACCGAGTTCATTTGGGTATTGAAGAAGTTTAGTGTTGACCAAGTTCAGTTAGGTATTGAAGAAGTTCAGTGTTGACCGAGTCACTAGGGCATTTTAGTCATGGTCGGGCATTTAGTGCTAGCCAACTAACAGTGATTTACATTCTATAATTAATTGGTTATATGAGGCCGACTGAATTGTGATTTATTATTTAGAAGTGTATTCAAGCTGACTTGACAGGGCTCATCATATATATGAAAGGTCAAGTTTGGATTGAATGTGTGCAAGAGTGTGTAAAAAGTTGAAGAGAAGCAGAAGTGTGGAATTCTGTGACATGAAGAGTGTACGCGAAATCAGATAGGATTTTGATTGAGTACAGATCACTCGAAGCTGCAATAGAATATCAGATCAGCAAGGATCTAGTCATAATCATAACAAAGATTTGAATCAACAAAGATAGTTGCTTACACATACATGTCAATTCCTTGTTACTTTCTAACAATTGTAGCAGTGATCTCAAATCTCCTAATAGAGTAGACTTAACAATCTTTTTGTAAATCCTCTCACAAGGTAGCATTTCTATGTTGAAGTGTTGAAGACCTCTAACAAGACCACTCCTTACAAGGTGATTAAATCCTTTAATAGGGTCACACCTAACAGTGTGTTATTGTAAGCTTTAACAGGGTTGGCTCCTAACAGGGATCACTTTAGAAGAGTAAAAAATAGTAACTAGTTACATTGGTGGTTTTTCCCATATTGGATTTCCATGTTAAATCTTGGTGTCACCTGTGTATATGTTATTTATTTCATGCTTTATGTTTCTGCACTTAATCACTAAAGTATAACTGCATTGGATATTATAAAGATTGATTTGACACCTGAGTTACAGAAGAATATCTTAATTGACCGAGTAACAATGTTAAAGTATTTAAGACATCTAAGGGACAAAGGATTTGTTTTGTAGTAACTGATTCATCCCTCCCCTCTCAGTTACTTATCTCATTTCCAATAGATGGTTCTATAAGCAATGATCTCTCATATGAAATCAATAGTTATTCTCACCAGTTAACAACAAATACCTATGATAAACAAGAGGATCATGTTAATGAAGATGTAGGTTGTTGTTTTAATGATTCAAATGAGCTTGAAAGTATTGATGGAGGGATGTGCATTCCTTTATCAGATTATGTATCTGATGATGAATCCAATGATTTTTCAATTTTGAATCACAAAGGTGATCCTTCTCAATATAAGGAAGAGGATATGTGTGGTCAGAAAGGAAACAATGATGGTATAAATGAAAATGTTGCACCTGACTGCATATCAGAAATGGATGAAAGAGATGACAATGGTTCACTTCATAGTGAACAAATTTCTGAGTTCTTGACTTGTGAATATCTCAGGTATTCAGGTAGGGATAGCTCATAGTTCTTATATCCTGCACATATTGATTTTGACAAATAGTTTATATCAGGTAGTCCTGATTGTGACATGTGTGTTTCTGATTCTCCTTGGACTTCTATGTTACTAGGCCACAACAAAATTGAATATGATAGATCTGATGATTAAAGCATCAAAGGATGAAGTTTTTCCTGGCATGTTTCTGAATACTGATTGGGATTATTATGAGGATTGTGAATCTATCTCAGATTTTGAATCATTTCAGGATGGTCTTTCAATTTTACAAAATATGCAGATGCCTAGTAAATGTGTGGATAGGTGCTCTCCCTCCAACAAACAAGACGGTGGTTTGCATAGGGTCTGTAATTTACAAGCAAGTTCTTTAGGGAACTCTGATGTAGGTATACAAACCAGCACGACAAAGTAATTTTTGATGACTCCAGCTGTGGGATAGAAAATGATTATGATTTTTATCAGTTGGAGGATGTTTTGGATAAGTGTGACAATGCAAGCAATCGTATAAAATGCTTTAGGGCTCCTGATTTTTTCAGTAACCATAATTGGCATTGGTCACATAATGATCAATATTTTTAAATAAGGTCTGATTTAAAGGTGTTGAATCAAGGTAGAGGTACTGACAATATGTTTTATAAGTTGTTGAAAGATATCAATATATTTAATCATTCAGATGACAACTGTGTTTTTAGCTTATTTCCAGTGCAAAGAACAGAGGGTTTTGTGTTTGATAGAGGTGAGCTAAGTCAAAAGTTTGTTGATGGCTTTGGGCCATCAGTCCTGGTTTAATTCTTTCAAATCAGGGAAGAGGTGTAGAGGCAATATGACTCTGCTAAGAAATGTATATATTTTGTTCAAAATTTCCTGCTTTTTCCCATTTTAGGTTTGTCTACTGTGGAGTTTCATTTTTTTGTGTTGGTCTGCATCCCAGAGTGCTGGTTTTCTAGTGTTGAACTTGCGTTCAACCTTCCCCAGTCGGAGCCTATGTTAGCACTGTTAAAATCTTGAGGAAATCTAGTCTAAATGATGAAAACCCTGCTAGGTCTTACTATCACCTTAGGCCCTACCTTTCAATTTTCTAGTCATTGGTGGAAAAACCCTAAGTTTCTGGCTCATGTTATAAAATGAAGTTACCTTTTTGGGTCACTTAAAATCTTTTTAGCCCATGTGTCTTATTTTTCATGTCGAGCGGGGCCCCTTTTATCTTCCTAAGCTTGTTGTGGTGTTGCCTTCAATATTTCTTATCTTTCCTAAGTCCCAAAATACTTTATATTTTTAATGTGCTTGACCAAGGAATATTCTTTCTTATCTGGTGACTTGGCACGACCTTTATCTCTTAATCTCAGAACGAAAGGGAATATTCTCTTTTGATTGGGAGATCACGCGTATGTCGTCGATCTTCTCAGAGATGTGCGGTTGGAACTGAATTGCTAGATAAAGTCAGGGTTGACATTTTTATTCAGAGATCTAGTGAGGGTCGTAGATGTCTTTCTGATCCTGCGGCTGGTGCCGAATCTCTGAATGTGACTATAGTTAAGAAATTTATTTAGTGACTTGGAGTTTCCTTTATCTCTGAGACTCTAGATTTTATCTCTGAGACTCTAGATTTTACCATGGTCAGACCAAGTTAGGTAAAGTTCAATCAAGTCGAAGGAAGATATACGGCTGACCTTTTGCCTTAATCAAGAGATGCAGTTGATTTACTCTTTGAGGCATTGTGCCGCATCGACATGTGATGAGTTGTCAGATCTTGGGGCTCATCAAAGATAAGGTTAATGGTCATCCAAATCCTAGTTGATCTTGTGGTCAACGCTTTTCCTCAAAGATAAGATGCATGAGAGATACTGATCAAGGCATCGCCCCTAATCACCATGTGTAAAGGTTGCTGAGGCTATGCACGGGTTAAAGACAGATCATATTTAAACTCATCAACGGTTGTCGCTTTTCCTTAAAGCATAAGATGAAGTTATTTATGGTTCATGGCATCGTGCCTTTTCGCCATGTAGCATTGCTGATGTCATTAATTCCACATTTTCAAGGGCTAATAAAGGTTGTATAGATGCACGAAGATCTAAGACTATCGCTTTCCCTTTATCGCAGAGATAAAGCTTTTTACCGTTCGAGGCATCACGACAGAGTGCCGCATGTTTGTGGTGGGGCCAGGTAGCGACAAGGTAATGAATTTAAAGAATAGGTTAGTTCAAATTTCATCGAGTGGCTGGCGCTTTGCCTCAGACTGAAGATGCATGAAAGATAGTCTTTAAGGCAATGCGTCGTGGTGACACGTGGCGGTTAGTGGGACCGAATCAACGCTTATGTAAAGTTAAAATGTGATCAAGTTTGATTTGATCATGTGGCCAACGTGTTTCTTGAAAGCAAAGATGATCGTCATATAGTGTTCGAGGCATTGCACCTGCGTGACACGTGGATAAGTGATGGGACCCGACCAAAAGTAAAGAAAGGTAAAGGCATTGTAAGTTGATTTTAATCTGATGGCTAGCGCAAAGCCTCAAAGAGAAGATGATAGATAGATAGTCTTCAAGGCATAGCGCCTAATGGATGTGTGTCCAAATAGGATCTTGGCTCTTAGGTAATTAGAGGATGATCGATGACTCACTTTTAAAGTTGATAAAGGTTTGAATCTCAGCTGTTGAATGTGATTCTACGCTACCTGTAGTCGTTAGAGAAGTTATTTAAATATTTAAATTGGTTTCTCAGGGTTTCAGACGTCGGCGCTGCTTTCCAAGTCACATAGTTGTTTAATGTGTGCAATATGATCTCTTGGATCAAATTATTGAGGCCATAGGGTGAAGATAGATAGTATTTTGTTAACTATGGTTATATTTTGTCGACTGATGCCATTAGGGTTCTGATCATATTGGATTTTCAGATCTTTTGAATAAATATCAATTCAGTGGAGGAAAGAAGATAAACCAAATTCCAAAGAGGGAAAAATATCTATTAGATATGAATTCTAGGGTTTCCTTCTTCTATATGTATCTTTCTTTTCTTTATTGTAATAGTTCTGATTTATCTGCAAGAGTTCAGAGCAGGTTCCAAGTGTGGTTCCTCTGTATATATTTTTGCCTTTTCTTTTCATATAGGGTGTTCTTAGTTCCTTTTTGGTCCCAGAGAAGGATATCATTATAATAACAAGCTTCATGAATGAAATTTCAGTGCTGTTGTTTTTTTTATCAAGTTGTCTCCATTTGGTTTCTGAATTATTGAGACTAGGGAATCAAGGGTGTTTTGGTTTTGTCCATTATTGATCAACAATGGTGTCATTTAAATGATGGCTATGATTTAGGACTTGTCTTCAGATATGTATGAGTTAGGGTATCAAGGGTATGTCAACTTGTCTTTCAGCGGATGTTGATTAATGTATTGTCTATTCCAGGGTCTCTTCCAAGGGGAGAGTTAAATACTTTGAGTAGGTAATTGCATATTTGAATACACAGGTGGATTCACAAGTAGAGCTTGATTAATGGGGGTATGTTGGATGTAAGGCATTAGACACATTAGACTGTGTTGTCTTTTGATCCATAATCTTCTTTGCAATGTTTTAGTTTACTTTGTTGCCCATTGGACAAGGCATTGGTCTATGAGAGATCTAAGGTATTTCAGAGATCCATTAATCATATCATAAATGAAAATCATTTCCCTTTCATGTTGAGGAGTTAGGATAGTTCTAGTTTTCAGACATACTCTATGCAAGTGGGATATTGCATGAGATATGGTAAAATACTGAGGTACATATTGCCTAAGGGTTTGAAAGCTATTCCACAGTTATGTATCTATAAGCTATTGTTTGTGACAAAGAGGTTATGTGTGTGCAGATTAGGTAGTGCCCACTTGAGTTATGTGGAGCTCACAATGAAGGAGGTCTTTGAACCTTGTTTAATGTTGGCTTTCTCTTGTCTCCTTTCTGCTGAGGGTGTTGAGTTTGTGCCCTAGGTTTGCGATCCCATAGCCTTGTCTCAAAATCTCTTCTAGGAAAGGAGAGTGCAAGAAAAAGTACTAACACATACAAATCCTCATTTATAAGCACTATAACTTCATTGTTTCCTTTACTCGTCTCATTTCCTTTGTTTCAAACATATTTTTTTTGTAACCTTCAAAATTTGGGACCTTGCAACCATCATGTTCATGCATTTCCATAAGAATAATAATATCATTCCCCTCTACTATGGACCCCAACCCAAGACCTCTTCTCCATGGATAACCTTTGCAGTTCCAACTCGCAACACTTAAAAAATCCAGTGGGGGGCCCTACTTCCTATTTCTCATTCAAGAAACGCTCACTAATTTTAGCTTTCTCGTTCTTCAAACATGCCCACTTTCCCTCATTCCTTGTTGTCTTTACTTTTTTCCACTCCTTCCTTTGTTCCTCTTGTTGTGAAAAAGTTAGATCTTTATCTAGCTAGAAATGTGTAGCTCTAAGTAGCCTTCCATTTCGAAGAATCATATTATTATCCTCTAGATTTTTCAGGATAACTCTTATATGTCTATCTCTTTCTCCATTTATCTGCTTACCTATCCTATTTGCTTGCTGAATACGCCTTTTCCACTTCAACTTATCTCTAAGAAAGTCCATGGTTAGAATGTCGGTTCTCTCTTTTTCTCTAGAATATTTCAATCCTTTGATAATGATATTTACAACCTTGCCACACTTGTCTTGTTTTTCCCTTATTTGAATTTTGATTTTTTATTCAATGATTCCCTTTTGTTTGTTTGGTGATTCATTTCCAACTTGAGACCAAGATTTGGCCTCTTCTATTTGTTCCCTTAGTTGAGACTCTTTAGATTCCATGTCAGCTAAGGCTAATTAAATTTCCATAATTTGTGTTGTGTCCTCTTCTTTCGCCATTTTCGATCCCTTATTCCTAGTCGATCTCCATTGTTCCAGTTCCTATTTTATGGCGTCCAATTCTTACTATCCTATTTCCATTTTGATCTGCATGTTCAAGATTTGCTCCTTTAAAGTTTTGTTTTCTCTTTCTATTTAGCTTGTATACTTTGTGGCTTCATACACTTTGGCCTCCTCTTCCCACTTCCTTGTTTCTATGGTCTCGAGCCTGTTTTTTATGGCCACGAGCTCCTCCACGTATAGCTTAGAAGAACACATTAGTGGTGTTGAAGTTGGACTATAAAAAAAAAATGTTGTCTTCTTTGTCTTCAATGCTGTTAACTTTTTTCGTTGTGCATATTTCTACTTGGTTCTAATTTGATTTGGAGATCTTATTAGTTTTTGCCTATTCCTGTAACCCCTCATTTTCTTTCTCTTTCTGCACTATTTGCTCCAAACTAGTTTGGTCAATCTTGCTAGAGATTTCGTTCACTCTCGATAAAATCAGTGTAAATTGTTTCTTATGAGTTTGTCTTTAATTTTCAGGTCTACCTATGCCTTAAATGCATTTGTATTGTTTTACGTTTACTAGTATTAATCTTTCATCTGTGATGCCTGCTTATTTTTGAAGAAAATATATCATGACAAATTCCCAAGCCCCTATTAAACCTTCTACTATTGCCATAGGTTGAGGTGCTACAGGTCCATTTATAGAATGTTTACAACCCTCTTGGTAGAGAAAGTTCAATATTGGACCCATAACTGATTTTGGAGATTACTGTTGAATCATGCCCTCCTCATTACACTCAGGTGATAAATTTTTTTGTCTCCAGTTGTAAAATGGCACACCTTCATACTGGGCTCATGAGATACCACTGTTAAGTTTCCTTTCAACTCATTTAGATTGAACCCCATGATGCTTTGTGTATTGTGCCAATATTGGTTTGTTCTAGTTTTGCCTTATACCATTTGAAAGAAAATGCAGAGATAAATGAGTGGAAATAAAAAAAAGAAACAAGGAACTGATTTTGGCACACCTTGTCTCTGTTTGGACCCGACAAACACGTTGAGAGTTGAAATGACACTTCATTTTTTATGCGGTGGAGTTGGGTCCCTTCTTTCCTAGATTCGAGGTCTTTGGTCGCTAAGTTCGCTGTGGAACCCGCCTCCTTGGTCATTGGTCGCCCCATTCGTCGTGAAACCCTAATTTGTCATTCGTTGGTCGCTACTTCGCCATTCGCCAAATTGATGATGAAGAGATGAAATCAATAATAACATAACAAACAGAGGACCAATATAAATTCTCCTTTTAGAGTCACTCATAGAATTATTAAGTTGGATATTATAATAAAATTTCGATCATTTTAAGAAAAAATATTTTTATGATACGAATCAATAAAAAATAAAAAAATGCTCCAAAATGGGGATAGTACACCATTTTAGTTTATTTTACCAGTGCCTTCAAAATTCAGCGAGACAAGAATTGCAGTGATGGCGAGTCCGATGGGCAGCGCGGCAAACCCGATTAACACAACTGCAGCTGCACAATCTACATCCTTGCAGCGCCTTTACCATGTCGAGAAGGTTTTATTCTTAATGCGCACACTCTTCAGTTAGTTGTATCGTTTGCTTTTAAGCCTAGGGTTAGAGT
>MU225418.1:18397-32133 GCA_018584345.1 Thuja plicata
AGCTCTAGAGCTTTAAGGTATTCATCTATCCACTTGGAAACCACTACAAGAGAAGGCCATTGGAATTTAGTAATGTCGTCAATGTGTAGCAGAAAATCTCTCCATTTCTTTCCTGTTATCATTTTGACCTCTACTTGAAATCTGTTAAACTTGGCCTCCAAAACTATGATTTTGTCCAGAATAGTATTGAAATCATCAATCTTAAATTCCTTTTCCTTCTCCAATTGTGCCAGGATTCTCTTGGGTAGAGTTTCAAATTCATTCTTCCAATCCTGCAGATCTTTTATTTTTCCATTCTCCTCAGTTACCTGAGGGGTAGTCTAGTTCTTGCCAGATGCAAATTCAGATAAGTTCTTCTTTGTATTTCCCTGCTCCTATTCAACATAACTTATGTCACTAGAAACATTTTCTAGCATTAGTATTGTTTCTTTGATCAAAACTAGGGCATCAAGATCCCTTCTGGTAATATCATGCACTCTTTTCAATTCAAAAAGAGATAGTCTCCACTTCCTCTAAAGTTCTTTCAATACTAGATGATTCTTTTTAAAAGTTTCAACCATATTAACTAGACTATTACAACATGTATATACCTCGTCACACTTATATATAATGTTCTTTATTCTGAATGAAAGAATGTCTTCTAAATTTCTAAAAGCACACTACTCATGCAGATCTTTGGGCTCCTCTACCTGTCTGCTCTCTGGCTGAATAACCACGTGTGGAGTGACCTTGGGAATTATTAGGGATGTATCTCCCCTCAGTGTCTTCAATTGGAGAATGTCACTCTCCATCAGGGAAATATTCAAGAACATCTCATTTATGACTTTGTTCTGCTCCATCTCCCTCTGTAAGGATTCCTCCAACCTATCTTGTAGATGCTTAACTTGAGCCCTATTGAACATGGCTCTGTGAACCAATTCAGAAGTAGAGGCCAAAGGGTTTGTATTGTCCACTATGTGGACAATAGCCATTCCATCTGACCCTTTGGTCATATCAATGAGCTTGGGCTTGCTGTCCCCTTTGAAACTAACCCAAGTTGCCAAAGTCTCAATTTTAGGATCAAATCTATATCCTTCAATCTTTTCCAAAGAATCAAATTTTGCAACAAATATAGGGTCATCCTACTTCCTGATCCAATCCAACAAGAACAATTTTCTCGGTGACAGACCTAGCACAATCAAGATTTCACTATTTTTCACAATGACCCTGGCCTCTTCTACTGTGCATGTGATCTCATCTAAATGTAGATCTTCAATCATTTGTTGAATGATGGCCTCATGTTGTGACTCATCAACGCCTTCCATCCTAGCCTTTTTCCTTTCTTCAAAATCCCTCATTTTGTACTGTATCTAGAAATCTTTAAATTCTTGAGTTTTAGTAAACTCATTTCCTTGTATAAACCTAAGAGAAATAGCTTCTCTCTCATCACTCATGTCTATAATAGTGTCTTTCTCTATCATTTGTGCTTGGTAGCCATGTACATCTTCTTGATAAATGGGAGGTGGAGAAGAAGGGCCTGCCTTACTGCCTTACTATCCCACAAGGGCCGGAGAAATAAAAAATTCATGTTGTACATTTGGTGGTGAATTAGGAGGTGAATCATCCAATATAAACTTTCTTCTTTTTCTAGGAGGAGGATGTGCCTTTTCCACCTCCTTAGTAGCTTCATGTTGCACCTCTTTCAAAGCCTCCTTAGGAACTTCCTAAAGAGCTTTTTGATGTTCTTTGTACTACTGGCTACCTCTATATAATTCCTCAAAATTTAGAATACACTTTTCAATTCTCAAAACTTCTAGTTCTTCATCATCACAATATCTAGACTGCCCTACAGCAATCCTCTCTATTTCCATTTTCAAAATGATTCCCCATTTCTTCAACTTTTGGATGATAGTTTCTACATCATCAAAAAAATTTATCTCATCCTCATTAATCTTTAATTGATGTTTGAATTTGGCTACAATGGAGTGGATGTGTCCTTTGGGGTCATAATCTCTGCTCTTGGAACACTCTAATTTTAAATGAGTATTAATATACTATTGAACTTCTGATAGCATGTTAGATCCAATGGTAAGTCCTGCAAATTTCACACTGTGGCATGTAAGTACCCTTTTTCCTTGGAGCTATGATTTTCTTCTCCAACCATAAAATTTTCCACATAAATTCAAAGAATCCTACTCTTTCAGAAATATGAGTAGGTAAAAGATGGTGTTGTTGTCTGCACCCATAAATTCTAATCATAGTATACTTAGCAAAACATATCCAATCACCAAAATTGTGGGGATATCCTCTGTTAGGCATGAACTCCTTAGGTCTAAGCATGCATTTGATGTTTTGTGGAACCCTTTCCTTTTGGTATCTCATCATTCTGAAAACCCACAATACAAAACCATCCTAAAAAATGTTAAAACTACAATCTCTGTTGTGCTTGTCCCAAGACCTGCACCATAGCTGTACTGACAACCTATTTCCCTGATCATCATCTGTGGTTAATTTCCAAGATTATTTTAACTCAGCAACATTTTGGAAGATAATCAAATGTAGCAATAGAGAATAACTTTTGAAATACTTTGTAGCCTTCCAGTTTACCAGTTGCTGATGCAAGGTCTTCTCAATTTCAGCTGTAAAATTAAACTCCATGTAGAAGTTGGGGTTCTGAATTCTCATATACATAAACATAAACTCCAATGGGATTTTAGGTCTAGCATCCTTGCCACAGAGCTGTGCCAAAGAAAAATATGTATTTTAGAAGAAAATCATGAAGTTTCTAGTTGGGTGTGGCCCCTTGCTGTCCATTGGCATTATCCTATTATTTTCTCTTCTTTTGGTAAATTAGGAGATTTCCCTAAAACCAGATGACTTCACATGTCGCTCAAAATCAATAGCAAACTGGTCCCTATCAATTTTGGTTAGGGCTTTCTTGCTCAAGCCAAAGCATTCCTCTATATATCCCCTCGTAATGCTCAAGAGCGGGAATCCATCCATTTTCCAGATCATTCTGATCTCAAGCTTGTAATTCTCAGCTAGGAAATTCAACAAGTCAATGTCTACAAAGACATTGGGAACTATCACCTTGGCCAAGTCTAGTCTCCATGGGTTTGACCTTGGTTCCTTCTCATTTGTATTTGAATAGAAGAACTAGAATAATGACCTGCCATGTATTGGGAGTGTGGGGTCTCTACATGCACTTCACTCATCCATGAACACATTTTTAGCCCCTGAGTCTACTGACCCTAGCAATATAGTAAGGAGGGTGGACTGCGGTGCTCTTTCTTTCACAATCTTAGCCTTCTCTACGACCTCTTTCTTAATGTTAGTTTCCTTCCTCTTAGACATATTTATATTTATAAAACAAGCAATGCAGTAACCTACAGAGTTTTGAGAAAAGATTTTAAACTTACTGGTGTGTTAATGGTGGGTTCACAATTCTCCTCATCGCTCTTGCTTGTCCAACTTCTTCATCTTGAGATTGCAAATGTATTTGAAAATCCTTCACAATCTTTTATAACTTGCCTTATTAAATGCATATTATTTCTGACATTTCTCATCGTGACATCTCCAGCAAGCTAGCTTCAATATATGTCATATCATCATTAAAGATTTTGAACATGCATTAAATATTTTCACATTTCACCATTTCGCTAGCCTAGAAATGTGTTCTTGCAAATAGCAAAAATTTGCTATCTCGCACCCTTGATTTACTTCCCCCGTGAAATGGCAAAATTTTGCTGTTTTGCTACCTTCATATTTTGTCTCTGTGAAATGGCAAAATTTCATTGTTTCGCACCCTTTGATTTCTGACTTAGCGATATAGCGAATTTTTTTTTTTTACACCCTTTGATTTCTACCTTAGCAATATAGAAAAATTTCTTCGTTTCACAGCCTCATGAAATGTTTTCTACGAAATTGTGAAAAAGGACTAATTTGCTTAGAAATTTCGTTGTTTCGCACCCTTTCATGTCCAATTTCAATTGCCACTTTTGACCAATATTGATGTAGAACATTCGACCTTATCCATCATGTGTCTAAAGTTCGACAAGAAAAATAGCGACAAAGCAATGTGTGGATCATTCGACCAATATTGGTAGAAACTTAGAACAATGTCTGGTCGAAAAAGGGTGCCAATTTTACTAGTGGAAGGCCTATAGGATTGTCTAGGGAAGTTCTGGGATATGCATTTGGTGGCTCTGGTTTTCTGATTATTGTAATAAATTTCTCATGTGGTTGTGCATGTAGCTGTGCATGTTCTATTTTTGAATATTGTAATTTTTATTTCATGGTGGATAATAGAAATCTCATTTCCTGTCTTTTCAAATCTTTTTATTCTTGATTTTGTTGTGTGTTTGTGTTAATAAGGGGAGCACCCTTCATCATGGGGATTATAAATGGAATATCTATATTAGGGAGAGATAAATGTTTTCTTTGGTGACATAAGGATTAATCTTTTTATCTTTTTGGATCTTGGCATTTTTGACACTTCGTTATTTTTTCACTTAGTGTTGTGATTAATGCCAAAGGGGGGGCTTATTTGCAAGAGACACAAATGGAGTGATTATATGTTGTCATTGATGGAAACTACACATATTTCAGATGACTAGCTAACACAATTTTGTGATACCTAAGGTTAGGTAGTAAAATTGGTTAAGTACAAACATACTGGGACAATGATATAATTCTGGTATTATCATCAGTACGAACACATATGATATGGTTTTGATGTTTGATTGTAGGAGATGATTTATATGATACATCTATATATAATTATATGATCATATATTTTGATGGTAAGATTTGATGGAGTTATCATTTGTTGAGTATCGGGTTAACATGTCAGAAATAGAGACAGAGACAATTGACGATTTGGTTGAGCAGTGATCCTATGGGATTGATAGTATAACCAATTTGATCGATGGAGAAGTTAGATCCAACATGGTGCATTATGTAGACACTATGATTTGGGTTAGCATGCATATTTGATAAGGTATTTGGCTGACACACTATAAACTACTTATTTTGTTTTTATGGATGACAGTGTTAAGGAATAAGTTGATATATAAGATATAGTTTTTAAGATGGATCATATAATAGGGATAGAGATTTTGATTTGAAGGTTAAGGCATGCAATCTAATACTAAAGCAAAAACATTCATAAGTTCACCTATCATGTGATCAGTTATACACTTCACTCCAATTGTATTAGCATACTTAATGTTGTTTGTCGGTTCATTGAGTCCTATCTCTTTTGTACCAGATTGCTGAGGCAATGAGCCTTGTTGGAAGTTTATTAAATGAGAAAAGATGTTATTCCATCGCCAACATGGTTTTTCGTCTAACAGGGTTTCAACAATAAAAATTACTATATTTTTATGTTATGGTTGTTGTGTTATGTTTTGCTTTCAGTTGTGTTGAATTTAGTGATATGCATATGGTGGTTGAGTGTTGAATCTTCTAGAACACTGATTCACCCCCCTTTTAGCATTATTCAATCCTAACAGCCTAGCACCTAGTCCACACAAAAAGGGTTGGAACAGTCGCACATGGAACATGCAAAGGTTGAATACACATGATTTGATCTTTTTACTAGCTGATGACAATAGTTTGACATTGAAGGGCCTAGAAATGGGCTTGGAAAGAGAAATGTAGAAACACGCTAAGGCAAGGGCACAAAAAGAAATGTGAAATTGTAAGGGGTTACAATTTATGACCCTACGGGAAGTCCTAAAGAATATGGGGCTATTGTCATTGGTTGCTACATTGGAACTATAAAATTTGTTTTTTTCATATTGACAATTACTATTTCAGTGGAACAATCATGGAGATTTATTATTTTGTAGTGGGTATTTATCATGGAGTTCACCTTTGACAAGTTGTGTGAGATAGGTATAGTATATGGAAAGATGACCATTATGGGTTTGTCAAAAGTTAGTACTTTGGAAAGTTTCTATGCCCAATGTGTCATGGAAATGATAACTTATTTTTTACACCACTAAGCTTTTGACCATGTGAGTTGGTTTTGGAAACCATGGGCAATTTCTAGTCATGTGTTGAATTCTATAAACATGTGGCTTCATAGACATTTTGTATGATACATATAATATTTTCTAAGTTGTTATCTCCCTTAATTATTCTCAAGTTCTCTATTGTTGTATTTACACTTGAAGAGTGTTGGTTATGTGGATTGTGTTGCAACTCTTGTTGATGATAATATAATTGAATGTTATATTTTCCAGTGTGTGTATTTTTCTCGAAAGTATTTTCCAACTTAAATTTGATGTTATGAGTATATCTTTTCAAATCTGAATTTTGTATTTGTTTATTTGATTTGTGATTTTTAGGGATTTGTAAAAAAAATTGCTTTAAATCTACTATTAGATTTAGGATTTTGGAAGCATTTTTCCACACTTTGCTTCCTTTAATGAGATTCTCCCTTCACATCAATCTTGAGGTTTACTAGAGTATTAGTATACTCCTCTACAGACATATCTTCTGGAGAATGTGTGAATGATCAAAGTAAGAACCACCATCATCTTAAGAAATTTCTAATCTTCTATTTCCTTTATCCCTTCTTCTGTCTTATGAAACTAACAATAATGATTAGATCTCCATCTATTTGAATATTTTCCTATATTTACAATCCAGTGAAAAGTAAACTATATGATCTTTGATTAAGCAACTTGCTCTTCACTTCCATATATATATTTCTTCTAAATGATCCATGCAAAATTAAATTGGAACCATCCCTTAACAAAAACATACCAAGTAAATCCTTTTCTACGATTAGTCATGAAATTAGTCCCTCTCTTCCTAGGAATAAGAATTATTTACTAATATTCCTAGATTTCATTTAAATTAAGATTCGCAATCCATTACAATCATGGAATTAATTTTGGAACTAAAACAAACCCTACATTTTACCTGTATTTTTCCACTTCATTCTCGCTCTTTCGATTTGAAAATGGGCCTGCCTGTTTAAAACATAATAATTGATAATTGTCTATGTACTCCACTTTATCAATGTGTATATCTGTTTCCAAATATTACTAGATTTCATGAGGATTTTTCATGTCGTTAGGTTAATCCTCTCTCAATTATTCCTCTCTTTTATGAAAATAACTGAAAAAGATGAAATGGAATGAAGATGAGAATGTTGCCTAGAATATTATTGAAAATGAATTATTATTTAGCTTCTTGTTGGGCATCAATTTTCTTTGGTGGTGATGTAAAAAGCAAAGGTATTCTATAGTAAGCTACGTTCCATTACAGGATTTTTAAGCTATGCTTTTTGTTATTTAACATACAAGATTTAGGATGTGGGAAAATCTTCACAATTTGACTATATTGCATTTCCATGGCGAACTTGTCTGTACTCCTGGAAAGTACTTAATATTATATTATATTATATTTTATTTTAAATGCTGGGAACCGAGAATGACATTTGATTGATAGAGAACTTTGGATAATTTAAGTTTTGTTCATATTAATACCAGTACCATAAAGTCGGAAAAAAAAAGGGAATTTTACGAGTGTAAGAATAGTTAGGAAAGAATAATGAGAAGAAAAAAAATGCTAAAAGATGGAAACGGAACAGATTTTGTAGAAAAATAATATCAAGTGATAAGAATAGCATATATGATTTTTCATGATGTATAAAAGTTTGAGATTATTTAGCAAATATTGGGATATAGAATAGGAGTAAGAATATTAAATCTTTTATTGATGGGAACATTTTTGATGGTTAATAGGATCATGATGATCTAAATGACAATGATGAGAATGACTACAAGAATATCAAGCAGGGTGAACTACAACATCATCTACTACTGGGGCCTGATTAAATGGCCAATAGTCTACCTATCTTTGATAAAGGATTTTGTTGTGGCTTGAGTGGTAATATATTCTTGTGTAAGAGTTCCCTTTCCCAAGAAATTGTCCATCCTATCCTTCTAGTCATCGGTTTTTCTAGTGATAAAATTTTGCATAATATTATTGCAGGGCATTTGTTCAATTTTGATGAGAGTCATGTTAGGGTTATGACTAACGTGTTTTGTTCTACTATGATATGAGAAAGTTCTACATAGAAACATTGGTAAGGATTTTAGATCCATTAAAAAGTCTCATGCTCTTGCTTTTAAAGGGACTTCTCCTCCTCCTTCCTAATCTAATATATTTTTCTTAAATCTCTAGCGAATATTTTTCAATGGAAGAGTGTAACAATAGGCTTGGGAATGTCCTCCCAAAATCTTTTTAAAGTTGAATAGATGATTAGTGGTTCTACTATGCATGTGCCTAATCCTTGCTAGGGATAAGCATCCTTCATCATGGATTGTACATGTACATCATTGTGAATTATTGATGTTGTTGTGGATAGATATTTGTCTTGCATTATGAATTCCCTAATAAAGGGGTCACCAAGATCATATCCAAATATCAATGTTTTCCATAGTTGGCCTACTAAAAAATGCATGTTTTTGGTTAGTTTTTAGTGCCTACCATTTTAAATGATTTTTTCTTATTATGCTTCTAAACTCTTGAGGTTTCCACAAGAATACTATATGGAGGTTTTTATGTTCCTTAACAAAACCAATCTCTCTTCAGAAAGATAGTCTACTAGCTTTGATGGCAACAAGGAAATTTTTAATAAAGGGCTTCATTTGGGATAGGTTCGTAATATTTTCTTTAGAATACTAGATTTAAGAACGCATAAATTCTATTCCTAATACTCTTGGCATACTTTCTAGCTATTGACAATGTCACAAAATTTATCAAATTATTTGTTTTTACTACATTATAAGTTTGTGTTGATATTGACAAGGTGCTTCCAAACTGTATTAAATTGCGCTTGAAGTTGGGATTTCAGAACTAGAAAACCTATCAGGAGTCCTCCTTGGTTTTCTTTCAGTTCCATAAACCTAAGAGATTCTCCTGTTTTGTTTTATTTTTTCAAATTTCTGTAAGTAAAATTGACACTTAATAAATGTATCTTTAATATGTTTTATATAGAATTTTTAAAGACAAATATACCATAACATCACCAATTTTATAAAATAAGATATATCTTTAATTTTTAACATAAATTTAAGATAAATGTTAATTCTATACTCACCAAGAAAATAAAAATTTAAACTTCAAATTTTAGCATTAAAAATAATGTTACAAGAAGATTAAAATAAAAAAATATTATAGTGTTGAATTATTACATATTCTATGCATATTAGTGTGTAATATAATATGATAGTATAAAATATATGTGAAAAACTAAAATAGAGATCAAAGACAAATTCTAACTAGGGTGATTCAATGGAGTCTTCTGTTGTTTGGTCTTGTATGGCTGTGGCTTTTGCAATTAATTATGCTTAATCCGATTGAAAAAGATTGTTACATGTGAAACTCGGTGTTGAACCAAAATTTAGACTTTTAATGATTAGTGGTTAAATATTACATCAGGCTAGATAGTAAAATTCGCATAGTTTAGAATAGTAATGATTACTCATTACATCATGTTGGACAATGAAAGATTAATACGTTGAGAACATTGAAAAATGTAGGGGACAATTTTAAATCACTCCTATGGTTTTTCAATGTAGGGGACAATTTTAAATCACTACTATGGTTCCAAGCTCTAGGTCTTCTTTAAATCACAAAAGGATGCCTTTATGTTAGACAAGGACTGTGGACCCTTCTTTATATTTTAGAAATCAAGAACATAGACTTGTAGGCTTCTCTATGGCATTTGAGGATTGTTTAGTTGAAGACGTCATTTCAAGATATTTATTTTTGTAATTAATTATTAGGTACTGCTTTATATGGTATGAGCATCCAATGTTCAATGATAAGGTATAAAATTCCACATTGTAAGTAAGTGTATGGACAATAAGTTAATGATAAAATACAAGGAAAACGCGACTATAGAAGGAAGAGTGGTCACATAATTATTTTATTTTATTTTAAGTAATTGACAAATGAGTTATGGACGGGCATTTTATTAAGTTGGGGAGAAAATATTTGGAGGTAAAATATTTAGGGAAATAGAAAAATAGATGAAAATAAATGTTATAGTTATGTTACATATTTTTCATTATATGGTTGTGTGATTTATGTTTTTTGCTTTTAGTATTTATTTCGAATGAGATATTGGTTTGTTGGTGAAGTTGAATGATTCTAAATGAGCCTATTAAGCATCAAATTTTGTTGAGTGCACGAATTCAACATCAAAAAGAATGATAACATTTTATCATTCTAGAATAAAACTATTAATATAGGAGCACTAGAATATACTACACTCTACATTTACAAGAAGTCAATATGTTCAATTGAAAGATGACAAAAATGGATACAATCAAACTATATTGACTATTTAATATATGTTAGATACAAATAAAAAAATTCATTGGAGGCTTTACAAATTGCATGCAAAAGATTTATGTTATGTTGGTAAGGCTTCGGATATTTTTAAAATTTACGAATAAAAAAGATCAAGTCCATCCAACATTTTATCACAAGGGCTTAAAGTATTGTGAATCCACTCAAGACTCAATGAGAAACTATAATCATAAAATAAAAAAATAATAGGAAATATTCTAAAATATTTACCTTTATATTTTGTTTGTCACATGATAAGAATGTGGAGTGTCTTGTATGGTTAATATACTCTTAACTATTGTTGTCTTTTGACTATTGATAGTTTCCATAACATACACCATACCATCAATATATTCTTGAATGATATACATAAATTAGTTTCTTCCTCTGCCTTTTCTTTTCGTAATAGAAAACTATCCTCATATTTATTTGATAGAGAGATGCAGTAAATTTAAATATAAAATTCCACATTAGATATAACTTATTTTCATCCTGTATCCCCAAAAATGACATTTTAGAAAGAAAGAACTATAACATTTGACAAACTCAATGAAATATGTTGCAATTATATAAAAAATGAAAAATTTATTCTAAAGAAAAAGTGCCAACAATAGTATACATTTTCAATCGGATCCTCAAAATAATAATATGGAACATCAATACTAATGAATATTTGAGTGGCCATACGCTTTAGCTGGCTCATTTATGTGTAATTAGTTTCCCAATATATGTATATGAAAGCACCATTATATCTTGTGTAATATTCTCATGCAATTAAAAGACACCAGATTTATAATCTTGCCATGTACCGTTGAATTCTAAGTCAAGAAGTATTTTTTTTATGAAGGGGAGAAGGACAATGGCCAAAAGGTGTAGAATGAAAAATACTAATAATATTGGGCATTGAAGATAATTGTCTTCCTCGTCAAAACATTAATTCAGTTGATATTTCAAGCTCCATTGGACCTCAATCTTATATTCATCAAGTTTTTCGATAGAACATATTAGGGTGATAATTCAAGTCCACCATTAACTCCGATCCGTTGAAGAAATGTATAAAGTTTGAATGAAATTTATTAGAAAAGTACATATATGAAACTTGTGATTAAATTATATTTTTCATGTATCAAAAAGTAGATTGATGCTATGAATTAAGATATATAAAATTTTAAAAAATAATAGATAAGACTTAGTGTAACTTCTAAAATTTTCAAAATATAAATATGTTTGGTGTCAATTAGAATTATGCACACAAATATCATATTGACACTTTTGTGAAATATTAATAATACACATATTATAAATAATATTTAACACTTAAAATTTAATTTCATTAACAATTTTCATTTTTATAATTTATCTCAAGTCAATCCTTTATTAATTCATTCATTATTATTTAAGAAAGTAAAAAACTGAAATTATTTCCCTATAACTAATGCACCCTATAATACTAACCTTCCCATATTCGAAAGTAAATAATCTATCAACATGTTGGAGAAATACATAAATACTTTACAAATATGTGTCTTTCTAAACAAATTGAAATGAACTCTATACAACTCATTTAATAATTTCCATATTGGAAAGTGAATAATCTATCAATGTATTAAAAAAATACGTCAAAACTTTATAGATAAATTTTATTTTATTTCAATTGGAATAGACTGTTCTATTTTCGTTAATCATTGCTTTCAAAAACTGTAGACAAACAGTAAGAGTCGTAACCTAAAACATAATTTCAACAAATTCCTTGTACTGTCATACTAAACAATGTTAAAAGACAAGAACTAGCTTAATAATGCAAGCAAAAGAGACCTGGGTTTATAATTTAGACTGATATGGACGTTTCATAATCAGAAATTGATAGTCGCTTGAGATGGTCTGTCATCATTGACATTTGGTTCCACGTGTCGGCTCATGTCTCGCTACCCGAGGTTGAATGCTACACACATAGTGGAAAACAACGACGTAAGATTAGGGTTAGGGTTGGTGTTTGATTGACATGTACTTTATTTGAGTGGGTGAATTCTCTTCTTCATTCGCTCCACCTACTTTGTGAATGTTTTGTCCCGGAGGCCTATCAGATTAAGAAACTTGGCCTAAGCTAAAGAGTTTAAGACCACATTATAGGTGAAAATTCTTTGGGTTCAAGTGATTGATGGACGTTGCAGCTGCCCAAGAACACTGTGGAATTCACCTGCTCTGCCGCCCAAGAAACGACACAATGCTATCAAATCTCCTTCTCTATGTACGAGGAAGCAATTCAACTATCACTTCTCCATTTGTCACTACATTTAGATCCCTCAATTCGTTGCTTAGGTAGGTCTACAAAGCAATCTTTGAACCAGGGTCCCATGATGTTTAATGTATTCATATCAATTTACTTGAATTTTTGCCAATGGTCCCATGCTTTTTGCTCTGTTTAAGACATAAGCTGCGGTAAACTTTTGGATATATATATTTGGTTGTTACTTTTTTAAATTCTTTTTCAATGATTGAATCTTACTTGTCATTTAATAATATATTAATGGTACTACTTTCACAAACTTTAAAATCGAACCATGGTCAAGATGTAAGTTGTCTTAATATATTCTGCAATTTATAGTTATTAGTTTTTTTTTTAACTTTTGAGTTAAACTATGTGTGATACTTTTCATCATCAACATTTCAAGTCACACATCATGACCCATCATGAGGATGGAAGAAATGGTTAGAAAAAACAAATAGTTAAGGATGATCCATCGTCAACATTTTGAATTATTTATGCTCTCTAACTATTTATTTCATGTTGATGATGGATCATGATGTACGATCTAAAAAATCAATGACGAAAAGTATCACACACAATTTAAGCCAAAGTGTAAAACGAAGATTGTGGGGTGTGGAAATTATATGAGTCTTAAGCAATAGTTGTCTTCTATGTAGGTTGATTTTCTTCTTGTTCCCTCTTTTTATTGTTGTTTTCATATCTTCTTTGGGTGTTAACTTCTCTTTAGTTTTTGGGCAGTCTTGCAATTTGTGAGACATTGTTTTTCTACCTAAATGGCTATATTGCAAATGAGTTCGGACCCTATCCCACTTTACCTAATCGAAACATGCAACAATGATAAGTGTGAGATAATAATATATCATTTTAAACATATTCAAGAGTACACACTATCATTCATGTTGTTAAGACATAAAAATAAGTTTAAAATATTCATATGCATGAGTATGTAAAATCACTTCTATAATAGTAGAATGATTATTCTAATTATTACTTCTCCTAATGCTTCTCGCTATGCAAAAATTTTACTTTTCTCTAGTTTTTCTTTTGCCAGTACAACTCGTCCTTGGTATATAATATTTTAAGAATGTAAAGATCTCAACAATAAATATAC
>MU225418.1:114571-130825 GCA_018584345.1 Thuja plicata
AAGTTTCTGTGAGTGTAAGAGTCTCTATTTGGTGATGAATAGTGTGTGTGAATTTCTTGGAGTTGACTTCCAGAGGAAGCTTTTAGGAGGCTATCTACTCAAGGCATGAAGATCTACAGAGAGACTCGAGTCAAGAGAAAAAAATTCTCTGTAGGACCCTGGTAGGGTCTATATTGGGATGAATTCTCCAATTCTCCTATTTGTGTGTGTGTGTTTATTTATATAAATGATATGTTATTGGATTGATATGTGATTGTTTACTATGTATTGTAAAAAAAAACATAAACATCTTATGTTCTGTATATTTCTATGTGTTTCCCGAAAGTGAATATATATGTTTTATAGTTTTATAATTTTATAAAATCTTTCCTGGAAGTCTATGGTTGATTATATAATTATAATTTAATATATTTATTTGTGTATATGAGTGTGTTCTTAAATATTTATATTGTTCATATGGTCTGCAAATTTTATTTTGTGGAATGATTTTTAATTAGGATGATAATGGAAAAGGATATGTTAATTGGAAAGAGACAAAATATTCTGGTTTATTTTCCTATACCTGTATTGCATTGTGCATAAATTTTGAACCAGATATTATTTTGAAAATCGCTCCTGTGAAAGTATGCGCAATTAGGTTTTGTCCAACATATCTGAAAATTAGGAAGATCCAAAGGTTTAAAAAAATTTATGCTCATTGTACTGAGTTTGTATTTTTATGACAGTCATATATATGTTTCTAGAATTAGTCATTTCCCCATCAACCTTTATTAGTTTATAATTTATATTACTTTATGTTTTATTTGGAAATATTTTGTAAACTTTGGAGTCATGGATTTCAATGTTGAGTACTTGTTTGGATTGGGGTTTGGTCTGTATCTTCCAACCTTGATCCTGGTCTATGTCTGCATCTTTGTACCTCTCTTAATATTTATTTTATTGTTTTAAGTTTATCATAATGTTGTGTTAATGCATGCAGAAATTTTTATCAAATATGTATGTTCATTAATTGTTTTGTTTATGTTAAATGGGGTTACATGTGGTGTTTATGCACTTGGCATAAAATTGAGCTTAGATTATGAGGCTAGTACTCGTCTCGGTGGCCTGTGTGCACGGGAGGGTTCCCTAGACCTATAAATAAGTCATGGAAAGTTGTATTTACGCATGTCGAAATATATATGATATGATTTAAGGTATCTTGTGATAGACACTCTTCCAATGGCTCCTGTTATGTATATGGCTAAGGTTAGGACTCGCTCTGAAGGCCTAAGTGCATAGGGGAGTTTCCTAAACCTATGAATCAGGACTTGAAAATGTTATCTTGTATCTTTATCTTGTGATGGGGTAAGGGACTAGGAATCTTAAGTGAGTGGCTCACCATAGGTGTTGAAACCCTAAAGTGGTTACTAGGTGATCCTATGGGTGGGTTTGTAAAAATTGATAACCTTAAAAATTAAGCTGGGAAGGGGGATTCAAAAGATAATGAAAGAAAACATAATAATGGCCACACAGACTTGATTGGAGTACTGGGACCAGGGATAACTGGTAGGGTGGATCCCTATTCATAAATTGGGGACTAGGGTTACATGGTTGCCAGGGTGGATCCCAATACACAGGTTGTGTGATGACACTAAATTAGGTGGTCTCCTAGAACCTTAACCTCGGTGTTATAGTATGATGATATTTTATGATTTATTCTTGTTCTTTTGAGTCTTGGATTTATTTGTTCTTGAGACTTAGATTGCCTTAGGGTATTGAGAGTACCTTGGTTATATCTCCTAGAACGGGGGGTGGAACTTTACCAGTTTCACATGGTTGGGTGGAAAATATCTTTCGAGGTATTGTTCGCGGTTCGTGTCAAGGCCTAGATTCTGATGTGTTCAGTGATGAAGTTATCCTGTCTTGTATCATGTATCTCTATCTTTTGAAATCAAGGTGTAAAAATGAAATGTAAGCCTTTGGGAAACTTGATGTAATTATCTTTCTATATGCCTTCGGGCCATGTGTTGCAACTGTAATTGTAACTGTGTTGAAGTTGTAAGAAAGAATTTATGTATTTGGGAAGGGTAGTTTTAGGAATTTCAAAAGGGGATTCAATATTTGTAAATCAAGCATGGATCATGTTTAAGTAATTCCTACCCTATCTCTCTTGAGTTTTAAAGGGAATTGAAAGTAATTATTCGATGTAAGCTTTTGGAAAGAACTTATAGATGAAAACTTCTTAAAGGAAACTCATTTTGATATGTGGAATAGTGAAAGGATATGCTAAGGTTGAAGGGTATATCCAGGTGAAATAATAACGGAAAGGAAAACATGTATGTTATTGAAAGTAGTATTAAGATGTAATTATTTCATAGTGTTCCTAAATTTCCAAGTTCAATGTGTATGATGTAAGGTTATTTAAACTAGGTTTTTAATCTCAATTCTTAATTGGTTACATACAAGATTATAGATGATAATTTGTAATATTCAAACTTGTGATAAAGATGATTCAGTGAATGGGTTATATTGGTTAGAAATAGATGGTTAAGTACTTTACACTCTTTCTATTCGGATCCTAGAAATGAAAATGGAAAGTAAGGAATTTTAATAGAGCTTTTATGTGATGATAGTGCATAGATAAGGTTAAGGAGAAAAAGGGAAGGATAAATGTATTTAGTGTATTAGATAAATGAGGTGCTTCCGATTCATTTCTAAAAGTGAATATTTATGTAAATTAGGTAAAGAAAATGAATGCAATTATCTCATTAATGTAATTGGTTTTGATGAGGAATGAAAGTAATGTCTCAATGTCAATTGAAGTTGAAATGGAAATAGAATTGCATTAGATTAAGTTATAAAATGTATTTCTTGATAATGGTAAATGAATTCATTAAGGGAACCTTAAGGAATGTACTTGTAAATGGTAATGGTGATAAGTTAGAATGTTAAAAAAAAAAATGTTAGTTATAATTTTAGGTCATAGACCTGATTCCTTATGGGTTCCCTAGCGGGGACATTACAAGGTAACTTGTAAACCAAATGATCATAAAGATGGAATCTGATAGATGGAATAAGATCATCTCTGTACTCTGATCCCTAGCAGTGGTATAGGTTAGAAATGCCACCCAACCATGTGGAGCCTATAGACCCACCCCTCTGTGCTCATGGAGATATTGACCCAACCAAATTCACATAAAATACACACACATGAAAGGGGATACACACACCCCAACCAATGCATGACTCAAGGTACACACATGAACATGAATGTAAATGAAATAATCTAGGTAACTACTCAGAACACACTAAGGACACTATGTAGGTACTCTAATGGAATTTAATTGCTTGGATCATACTCACCCAACTGGGATGTGGTATAGTAACTCAACTCTTTGGGGAGACCTCATATCCTGCCCTCATACTAGCTCACGCAAGAGACTGGTTGTCGTACAGACACTACACCCTCGCAATTGGCTCATACAAGCCCAAGTGATATATGGTATGGTAACTCAACTCCCTCAGGATGCCTCATACTATATAGGTATTCTCTTATCTTGCATTAATTTTTATTACCCATGTGTTTATTTGGTTATCCCTTTATTAAATCTCTACATGTTACCTTGTCAACCACTTCCTTGTCGAGATAACCGTGAGAAGCCACTCAACATGTCTACCTATACATAACCTTGCTCACCATACGACAAGTTCCAAATGACAATGCAATTTTCCAACCCAACCCCCAAATGATCAAATACTCAACTAGCCTATATCCAGGAGTTTGGATCTTACAAGATNGTGTTTATTTGGTTATCCCTTTATTAAATCTCTACATGTTACCTTGTCAACCACTTCCTTGTCGAGATAACCGTGAGAAGCCACTCAACATGTCTACCTATACATAACCTTGCTCACCATACGACGAGTTCCAAATGACAATGCAATTTTCCAACCCAACCCCCAAATGATCAAATACTCAACTAGCCTATATCCAGGAGTTTGGATCTTACAAGATCCACCATAAGCGCGCTCATGTGCACGTGGGTGGGTACAACTAACCCCACATAACCAATGAAACAACCAAAAGAGAGGGCCTAGATAAAAGAAAAGCACAAGAATAAATAAAAAAATTCATTCGGGAATAAGGACCAAGTGGAAACCAAAAAGGAGATAACCAATCCGGAAAAAATTGGCCAATGGCCAAATCCATGAAATTATGATGACGAAACACTTTCAGATAGTGATATGAGAATACTTGGAATTTACTCTATCCATTCTGACTCCACAATCCTACTCCTTGTAGAAAAGGCTTCCAAAAAGATATATGAATGTAATCCAACAAGACAATAGACAAATGTTCAGAAACACACAAAATGAGGTGATGCCAAAAACACCCAAAATTCAACCATCTCAGAATTTGACGAAATCCAAAACCCACTTCTAAAACATGCCCAAACTCCAAAAAATTAATTAAAATTCAAACTTTGGGCACACTTAAAAATTACAACATCATAACTAGGTAAAAATTCACATTTCAAACATGTAAATACTCATGCCCACCCAACCGGGTCATAGAAATGTATAAAAATGGAGGGGAACACTAGTTCTCAACCCCAAACATTTAGGAATTTATTTTATTCGATTAGATGAAGTAAATAAAAAATGGTGAGATGTCCTACCTCACATGAATGGAAAACCAAGAAAGGAAAGAAAAAAAAAAGAATCCACTGAATCATAAATGGTTCCATAGGAACAAGAGAAATTGTGGCATGATTTCAACAAGGTGCTACCCACAAAAATCTGATAAGAGGATCGATCACAAAAATAAAACCAAATTTCTCCCAAGAGGGTTTGGAGAAAAATCTTCAAAACTAGCAAATTATAAAATGAAAAGTGAAGTTAGAATTCACTTTTTGCCTAATATAAGAACTTTTGATAAAGTAACTTATAAATTAGAATATTAAGTGATGTAGGAGCATCCTAGGTGTAAGAGCAATCTTGCATCACCCAAAAATATTTTATTGTTTCTTTTCAATAAGAGCTATTTTGTGCAGAGTTACTATTTCTAGAAAGTTACTATTTTTAGTAAGGTTTTTGTTTGAGCTCAGAATGTTCTATTTTCTTCCCTGGAGGTTAACTTTGATTGTATCAACCTACCAGTAATGTTTCATTGCCAGATCAAGTCTAGGTTTGTATATATCATATATTTTTGGTATTGGAAGCAGGGTAGAAAAATTTGAACTTAGTTTTGAAGGCATTAGAGACTCCCAATAGGGTTGAAGATTTGTTTGAATGAGGTCAAAACTTTGTGTCATTTCTAAAATGGGGTTACGGCAGCCCATTGGGTCAACGGTTGATGAGTTATGGTCTCCGGAAGTTGCATTACCTGAACTTGAAAATGTTAAAGTTTCTTCAAAATTTCTTTTTGGATTATAAAGTTGTTTGGGCCTACTCTTATGTAACAAAAATGAATAATAATATCTTAGGGATGGTCGACCTCAAAATTTAGGGTTTAATTTATAGACTCTTCTTGGGTGGTTAAAATTACCTATATATTGAATGCTCGTAGGGTTGTCTAGGAAGTTTTGGGTTATGCAGTTGGTGGCTCTGGCTTGCAGATTATTGTAATAAAATGCCCATGTGGTTGTGCATGCTTCATTTCTTGAGGTGCATGTTATATTTCATAATATTCTAAGTTCATTTCATGGTCATGGATAATAGAAAGCCCAATACCTTTCTTTGCAAATATTGTTATTCTTAAGTTTTTTGGGTGTTTGTGTTAATAATGGGAGAACCCTTCATCAATTGGTATTGAGGAAGGAGTTCCTAAGTGTGTAGAAAAAATGTCAACTATGATGTAGTTTTCACTAGGACTCTAGTTGTGGGTTTGCATGATAAAGAGCCAAAAATGCCTGAACAAAGGAACCATGGCGGAAGAGTCAGAGGTGTGATAGAAGAGGGCTTTAGAGTCCTCTAGAGGCAAGTGTAAGAATGGAAAGAGGAGATGCATAGAGGAATGAATATTGTAGTTAGATTTGAAAGTGATGAGGAATCTGAAGAAGAAGGAAAAGGTGACCAGGAAGCACCAGAAGTGCCTAGAGATCTTGAACATGATAGGATTTTTAGAGCCATTAACAAGATTGGAAAGAGACCTAAGATTTAAGTTCCCATGTTTTTGGGAAATATTAACCCAGAGGAGTTGATCAACTAGATCAATGATCTAGAAGAATACTTTGAGTATGAATATGTCAAAGACCCAGATCGGGTCAAATTTGCGAAGGCCAAATTGAAGGGCCATGCAAAAATTTGGTGGCAGGAGATTTAGTTAGAGAGGAATATTAGAGGAAAGGAGAAAATCACAAGATGGGACCGAATGGTGGATAATTTGAAGAAATAGTTCATTCATGTTGACAATGAGCTAGATCTGCAGAGAAAAATGAAATGGTTGAAGCAAGAGGGAAAATTTGTGTAGGAGTATACAGAAGAGTTCTATCGAGTCCACATTAGAAATAGATCATGTAGAACCTAAGAATGAAAAATTTCCCCATTATCATTATGGATTGTGGCCAAGTATTTAGGATGAGTTGATCCTGGTTAGAATGCCAATCATTGAAGAGGTACACCAGTTTTCCCTAAGAGTGGAAGAGAATTTGAACAAGAAGTTTGAAAGAAAGCAAGTTGGAAGAGGTCGTAGTGGAAGATCCAATGGACAGTCTTATGGAGGCTGAAATGAAGATCAGAAAAGGAATGATGAGTCAAGTAATAGTCAAAATTAGAGGGGAAATAATTTCAATCATTCTCGTGATCAAAATAATAGGGATCAGAGAGGAAGAGGAAGAGGGATCAGACCAGGAAGAGATGATTTTCATTTGACATGTTTCCACTTTGGAGAAGGACACCGAGCCTATGAATTCCCATAACGTTAAGGAAGGATGGATAGGAGGAATGAAGGCCATGCATGAGTTGCACATGAAAATGAAGAAGCTCAGTCAAAACCATTAGATGATGTTGATAGAGGAGAAACCCTAGTTGTAAGGAGGATCCTGATAAATTAAGAGAAGAGCTCAGATTAGAGGAAGAGCCTATTTCACACTAGATGCAAGTGTGGGGATAAGTTTTGTGATACGATTATTCATGGTGGAAGCACTGATAATATGGTATTAGAAGAAATGGTCACAAAGTTGAAGTTGAAAAGGGAAAAACACCTACATCCATATAGAATTTCCTGGGTGCAGGATGACCATAAGGTCCTGGTAAATGAGCAGTGCTCAGTAAATTTCAAGATTGGAAGTTACCGAGATGAGGTACTTTTCTATATCATCCTCATCGATGCATGTCATTTTTGCTGGGAAGACCTTGGCAGTTTGACAGGCGTGTCGTACATGATGGTCATGCTAATACTTATTCTTTGACAAAGGATGGAGTCCAATAAAAGCTAAAGCCATTGATGGAAATAGGAGAAAAGGTATGTAGTAATTCCAGAATATGTTTAGTGGATGGAAGAAATTTATTAGAAGGTATGAGACATGAACATATGTGTTTTTACCTAATTCTAAAGTTGGTAAAGAAGAAGTAGAATATGTACCTAGAGAAGTTGTAGAATTATTGGAGGATTTTTAGGATATTGTTTTTGATAATGTACCTAATGGATCACCACTAGTGAGAAAGATCAGTCATCAGATGGACTTCATCCCAAGGGCCATTTTACCAAACAAGGCAGCCCATAGGGTGACTCCAAAAGAGAGTGAGGAATTGAACATACAAGTGCATGAGTTATTGTAGAAGGGATTGATCAAAGAGAGCTTGAGTCCATGTCTTGTATCAGTTGTATTAGCACCAAATAAAAATGGAGAATGGAGGATGTATATAGATTATTTAGCTATCAATAAGATCACTATCAAGTACAGATTTCCCTTGCCAAGAATGAATGATATTATGCATTATTTGAGTGGAGCTAATTATTTCACAAAGATAGATCTAAAGAATGGATATTAACAAATCAAGATCAGAGAAGGAGAAGAATGGAAGACACACTTCAAGACAAATGAGGGCTTGTATGAGTGGTTATTCATGCCTTTTGGGCTAACCAATGCACCAAGAACATTCGTACGGATCATGAATGAAGTATTGAAAGAATTTCTAGGCAAGTTTGTTATTATGTACCTAGATGATATTTTTATTTTCAGTAAGACATTGCAAGCACATATGATGCATATTCATTGTTAGTAATAACAGAGAGGGGGGGTAAATTAGTGGCTCTAAAAAACAATCCTTAAATCAGCACTTTAAACTTATAAACACAAATTATATCTTAGGTTATTATGTCCCTAAAAGATGCATGCCATGAAATACAAATAATGATTAACTATCTATCAGTTTTCTTTTTCAATCCTTATTCTTTCTTGATTACCGATAAGAAGTATAACTATTTACCAAAACTCAGTAAATAAGTAGAGCATACCAATCATCCAGAATAATGTGGAATGCAAAATAATAAAGTAGTGAGGCATAAACACATAAGACATAGATTTTAATGTGGAAACCCTATTAAGGGAAAAAAAAACCACTAGGACCGGTACCCCAAATTTTCACTCTTCTAAAGTGAGCCCTGTTAAGAGCCAACCTTGTTAAAGGTTACAAAGACAGTGTTAAGTGCAACCTTGTTAGAGGATTTTAAACATATAGGTTGTCACTTAGTATCAGGCATCTATTGCTACCATCCTTGAATTATCCTCTCTCTTAGACTATCAATAGGTATCAAGCAAGTTCAAAGCTACTTTCATGAATCAACCTTTTTGGCACTCCTTGAGATGTATCTCAATATTTAGAAGATTGTTAAGTCTTGCTCGGTTAAGAGACTTGATGCTTCAATGGTTAAACTGAAACACTACGACCTGTTTATATTGTAACTTGAATTGCATATTTTTAGATCTATTTAATTACATTACCTTTCTGACCAATGTATCAATTCATTCCTTTGTGCTCCACACTTTCTACTCTCTGATGTTGTGCTAATTGTCTGTTAGTGTCAACAGAATTCCTTAGCTCTCCCTTCAGCTTGTTTGATCAGTAGTGCATGAAGATGTTCTTCATTAGTTTATCTTTAGCATCCTCTATTTTATTGACTCCCCTTAATCCCCTTCAAAAATGAATTAAGCTTGTCTCTTATATAGACATAATATTCATTGTTTTTTGGTTCTTGATTCTTGGTGTGATAAACAATCCAGCCAATTAGATTTAAAGCATAAATCTTGATTAGTCTCATAGATATCTTCTTGCCAACTATACAAATCGGCTCTAAATCAATCACTTATCCCTAGTCAAATAAAACAAAGTAGACAACCAGTTAAGTCTATATTTAGCTTTGCTAGCTAGATATTTTGTCATTTTCTGAACTCTCTATTATGTTGATCACCACTATAGTTAGTTGTCAGTGATAACTAACTATTCCATTGGTGTGACTTCAGTTGTCTTTGGGATCTCTATCCATTAGGCAACATTGTATTTATGTCCGTCAGGTTACTCTGTGTCTTGCTCATCGGTCAATGCTGTAACTTTGCTCATCGGTAATGTTGTTCATTTCCTCATCGGGAAGCATTGTGACTTTGTTATTTTACTCTGACCATCGGGTGCACTCTATCAGTGTATATAGTCACTTAGTGAATACTTGACTTGTATGCATTACTGATTATCATAGTCTTGATTCATGATTTCTTTGAAGTCTTTGGCAGTATCTCCATGACCGTACAAATTATGTCAAGTTGACATCAATGACAATACAATACATCAACTTAACATCTTCAAAATTTCAATCAGTTACATGTCACCAATCTCTCCCTTTGGCATTGATGGCAACATAATATATTATCATACTATACTATTTCTAATACAATATGAAATACAACAGTTTGAAATTCAACAAACTACCAATCTTTTTGTTCTGATAACTGATAAAAATGGCTAACCTTCGGTAAGCTCTATTTTAGCTTAGATTTTATTTTTGCATCTCTCTTTCTTTCTTCTTATGATGTGTTGCATTCTCTCCTTGTGTCACTTTCTCTCCCTTGACTATTCTTTTCTTTTGATGTCTATTTCTCTTGTCAGCAACTCTCCCTTTGTATAATATTTCCATACAATCTCTCTCCCTAAGGATATAATCTCTCCCTGTTGGAGTAATGTGATAATGGATAATCTCTCTCCCTTTCTAGAAGGATGTGATAATATGGATAATCTCTCTCCCTTTGATAGAAATGCCAAACAAATATCTGATATTAATGTCAAGCAATCTTTTCTTTCATCCATAATATATTCCTTGAATTTCCCTTATCCATCAGCAATACAAAAATATGCTCTGGTGCTTGTTGATGATATATACCTATCTGTATATAGATGTAGCTTTGAAGTTCATTCTTTTTCTTGCATCAACATCAATGATATTCTGATAATATGTAGGCTGATGCAGCCTTCTAGTCAGCTTACTGACTAGTAGACAAGGGTCTGACCCCTAGTCTCTTTCTCAAGTATCCTTTGATTGAGTATTCAAATGCATCCTTTGATTGAATATACTCAAGTATCACTTCCTTAGCCTAAACTTTTTTTCTTAAATAATGATACTTGATGGCAATATGCTTTGTTTTAGAATGCATGACTAAATTCTTAGAAATGTTTATTGCACTGGTATTATCACAATAGATAATTACTGGTTCTAAAATTTTCACATGCATACCTTCCAGTAACTATTTTATCCACACAATATTTGAGTAGTTTGTAGTAGTAGAAACATACTCTGCCTCTACAGTAGATTGTGAGATGCATCCTTGTTTCTTGCTAACCCATGTGACAAGTTTTTCACCCTTAAAGAATGATCCTCTAGTTGTGCTCTTTTGGTCATCAAGATTTCTAGCCCAATCAGCGTCGGTAAAGACCTGAAGTTCAAATTTGCCTTCTCTTCTATACCATAAGCCATATTCCTCGGTATTCTTCAGATATCTTAGGATTCTTTTCACATGACTCATATGTGATTCCCTGGGGTTAGCAAAAAATCTAGCAACAATTCCTACTGCATGTGCAATATTTGGTCTAGTGTGTACAACATACATGAGTTTTCCAATCATTGATCTATACAAGGTCTGATTTATAGCTGATGTCTTTTCCTCCTTTGTCAGCTTACATCTAGTTTCCATCAGTGTTCCTACTGGTTTGGATTCTTCCATCTTGAATATTTTTTAGTACTTCTTTGATGTACTTGGATTGTGCAATGAAAATACCGTCATCTTGCTCCATGATCTGTAGACCAAGAAAGAACTTGATCTTTCCAAACATAGACATCTCAAACTCTCTTCTCATCTCATTTGCAAATTATTTGCATAGCATATGATTGCCTCCAAATATGATGTCATCAACAAATATCTCAGAAATAAAAATGTTAGCATCAGTATCTTCTTTTAAATAAAGATTAATAATTTCACTAGTCCTTACAAATCCAATACTTATAAGATAGGAATGAATTCATTCATACCAGGCTCTAGGATCTTGTTTCAATCCATACAAAGATTTATGAAGTCTACGTACCATGTTTTTCTTGTATGGATCCACAAACCCTTCTGGTTTCTCACTGTATACCTCTTCTTCAAGTATTCCATTTAGGAATACTGACTTGACATCCATCTGGGATACTTTGAATCCTTTGAATGCAGCATAAGCAAGTTGTATTCTTACACCTTCTATCCTAGCAATGGGTGCAAAGGTATCTCCATAGTCAATACCTTCCTCTTGTGCATACCCCTTGCATACTAGTCTTGCTTTGTTTCTTGTGACTTCTCCATTCTCATTCATCTTATTCCTGAATATCGATTTAGTACCGATGACATTCTTGTCATCTGGTCTTGGCACAAGTGACCATGTCTTGTTCTTCTCAATCTTCTCAATTTCATCACTCATATCACTTATCCATTCTTCATTATCAAGTGCAACATTGATATATTTTGGCTCAAACTCACAAATTAAACAACTTGTGTTTAGAGACTTACTTCTTATTCTTGTACAAACTTTCTTGTCTCCTATGATCTGGTCATGTGGATGATTCCTTCATAAATATCTTGCAAGTATAGGTTCAACTCTTTTTCTATCATCTTGATCATCATTTTGTTCTTCATTCTGTTCTTCATCACTTTGCACATTATTTTGATCATTATTCTGACCGTCAGTATTAGCAGCCTGATTATCAAGTGCAATGATTTGTTACTCAGGAGCTCTACATTTTTGGTTGGGTGGAGTGTTATTTTCCTCATTGTAATTGAATCTATTATAGTCCTCTAGTTCTTTAGTGCTTTCCTTTTCATTCTTCTCTGCAAATTCATCTATCTTTACATTTGCACTTTCAACAATTTTGTTAGAGGCTTTGTTTAGACATTTATAAGCCTTTCTCTTGGTAGAATACCCTAGAAAGGTTCCTTCATCACTCTTAGAGTCAAGTTTTCCATTTCTATCATCTTTTAAGATATAACATTGACTGCCAAAATTTTTGAAATAACTTACATTTGGTGTGTATCCATACCATAGCTCATAAGGTGTCTTTTTGGTGTCTTTCTTCAATTGTACTTTGTTCAACATGTAAATAGTAAACTGAGAGCTTCCCTCTAGATGATTTGGGTTATGCCTTTTTCTATCATCAGTTTCCTTGCACAATCAACTATGGATATATTCCTTCTTTTAGCAATTCCATTTTGTTGTGGTGCTCTTGGTGCAGAGACTTGTCTTTTGATTCCATGATCATTACAAAAAATAGTGAATTCATCTGAAATAAATTCCCCTCCTCTATCTGATCTTAAGAATTTTAATTCCTTACCACTTTTCTTCTCAACCATTTCTTTGTACCATTTAAACATCTTAAATGCTTCTGATTTATCTTTTAGAAACATGAATGTCATCATTCTAGAGTAATCATCAACAAAGAGAATAAAATATCTATCTCCATAATAACTCTTTGTTTTCATTGGTCCACATCAATTAGTATGGACTAATTCTAGAATTTCATCAGATGTATGTGTTTTTCTTTTAAAACTAGACTTTGTCATTTTACCTTTTTGACAATTCTTACACATGATGTTGTCAGGCTTGGTCATCGTTGGTAAGCCTCTGGCATTTCTCTTTTTGCTAATCTTTATCATGTTGTCAAAATTTACACGACACAATATTTTGTGCCACAGCCATATGTATTCATTTGTAGCAATCAAGAAAGTGGTTTAAGCATCATTCAGATAGAATAAGTTACCTTTTGTCTTCTCACCAGTACAAATCAGATTTCCTGATTTATTGAAGATCCTTGTCTTCTTAATTTCAAATGCTACTTTATGACCTGAATTATTCAACTGAGAAACACTCAATAGATTATAATTCAATCCATTTACCCAATAAGAATTTTCACATTTTATCTCGTTATTCAACATTATTGTTCCTCTACCTTCAACTAGACAAGGTGTGTCATTACCCATTCTGACTGAACCACATTTATAGTATTCAAAAGTCTCAAATGTTTTCTTTTCACTAGTCATATGGTGAGTGCAGCCACTATCTATGATCCAAACATAATTTTTACTAACTTTAGATATGAGAGTTGTTTCTACATACCTTTCTTCATCATCATCTGAATCATTGTTTACTACTACAAACACCATCTCAATGTCTTCATCAGATTCAGTGTCAGTGTCATCGTCTTTGCATTTTTCTAGGTAACTGGCCTTCTTTCCTTTGTCCTTATAGTCTCAGGTATCTCTTCTTTCTGATTTTCAGTAGCTTATGTAATCACCTTTGTCAGACTTCTTTTCAAATGATCTGCCATTACTTCTGTCATCTTTTCTTCTGTTAGTACATCTTGCAGCAAAGTGTCCAATCTCTTTGCAATTAAAAAAAACAAGTGGTAACTTACCTTTGTATTTACCTTTTCCTATCTGCATTCTTCTAGGCATAAGTGCTTCAATTTCATCAAGATCATCTCCTTCACTTTCACTATCACTATCTTTTCTCATAGTGATTTTATGACTTGATTTACTTATTCTCATAGAATTTTTGAGTGCTGACTCTATATTTGGCATTACACTATTATCAAAGTTATTCATCTCAAATAAAATTAGTCTTCCAATCAAACTGTCTAGAGTAACATTGCTATTTTCTACTGCTCTCATTCCTTGAATGGTAGATACTATAGTAGCATAAGTAGGCAGTAAGGTTCTTAGAATGTTACTTACCACTATATCTTCTTCTAGTACACCTCCAACTCCTCAGATAGCATTGACTACCTCTTTGATTCTTCTATTGTACTGAGTGATGTTTTCACCTTCTTTCATTTTGAGATCATCAAATTTTCCTCTAAGGCTTTCTGCCTTGGCTCTCAAAAAAAAAAATTTCACCACCATGTACAAGCTTCAATTTGTCCCACATCTGCTTTGCAGTTTTGCAGTCTTTGACATCTTCAAATTTAGCATCGAAGAGTGAGGAAGCAAGTTCTATCATCATGCCATTGTTCTCCTGTGGGAAACACATATTTAGTTTCTAAGTATTGATTAAAATCATTACCAATACCTGATAAGTGGAGTCTTATTATGCCCTTCCATGAAGCAAAATTATCTTTGTTATACTTTGGCACATCTCGTATGTTCATCTTGTGATCTTTAGCTTAGGTCTTGAAACCTTCCTTTCTAAGCATACAAGCTCCGATACCAATTGTTAGTAATAACTGAGAGGGGGGGGTGAATTAGTGGCTTTAAAAATCAATCCTTAAATCAACCCTTTAAAATTATAACCACAAGTTATATCTCAAGTTATTATGTCCCTACAAGATGCATGTCATAAAATACTAATAATGATTAACCATCTATCGGTTTTCTTTGTCAATCCTTAGTCTTTCTTGATTACTGATAAGCAGTATAACTATTTACTGAAACTCAGTAAATAAGTAGAGTATACCAATCATCCAGAATAATGTGAAATACAAAACAATAAAGTAAGGACTCTTAAACACATAACACATGGATTTTAATGTGGAAACCCTGTTAAGGGAAAAAAAACCACTGGGACTGGTACCCCAAATTTTCACTCTTCTGAAGTGAGCCCTATTAAGAGCCAACCTTTTTAAACATTACAAACACACTGTTAAGTGCAACCTTGTTAGAGGATTTTATACATATAGGTTGTCACTTAGTATCGGGCATCTATTGCTACCATCCTTGAATCAGTTTCTCTCTTAGACTGTCAATAGGTATCAGGCAAGTCCAATTGTACTTTTATGAATCAACCTTTTTGGTACTCCTTGAGATGTACCTCAATATATAGAAGACTGTTAAGTCCTACTTGGTTAAGAGACTTGATCCTTCAATGGTTAAATTGAAACACTATGACCTATTCATATTGTAACCTGAATTGTAGATTTTAAGATTTATTTAAGTACATTACCTCTCTGACCAATGTATCAATTCTATCCTTTGTGCTCCATACTTTCTACTCTGTGATGCTATGCTCATTGTTCATTAGTGTCAACAAAATTCCTTAGCTCTCCCTTCTACTTGTTTGTTCACTACTGCATGAATTTGTTCTTCATTAGTTTCTCTTCAGCATCCTCTATTTTATTCACTCCCCTTAATCCCCTTCAAAAATGAATTAAGCTTGTCTCTTATATAGACATAATATTCATTGTTTCTTGGTTCTTGATTCTTGGAATGATAAACAATCCAACCAATTAGATTTAAAGAATAACTCCTAACTTGTCTCGTAGATATCTTCTTTACAACTGTACAAATCAGCTTTAAATCATTCACTTATCTCTGGTTAAATAAAATAAGGAAGACAACCAGTTAAGTCTATATTTAGCTCTGTCAGCTAGATATTTTGTCATTTTCTAAACTATCTATTCTGTCAGTCACCATTGCAGTTAGTCATCAGTGACAACTAACTGTTCCATCAGTGTGACTTCAGTTTTCTTCAGGATATCCGTCCATCGGGAAACACTATATTTTTGTCTGCCGGGTTACTCTGTGTATTGCTTGTCGGTTAATATTATAAGTTGCGGAGGGCAATTCTAATTATTATCGCCCAAAATTCTAAAATCGAGGTCATTATTACTTTTAAATGCAAACAGGATGAGCATGCGAAGATAAAAGAGGAAGAGAACAGCTTTTACAGTCTGCTCCAGATAAATTACCAAAAGAACGAGTATCAGGCAGAGGGTAAAGAGAAGGTGAAATTAGGCACGATGGGAGGAGACCTCAGAAGGGAGGAACC
>MU225418.1:132694-150035 GCA_018584345.1 Thuja plicata
GGGTTTCGGGGTTCCCTTCAAAACCTGCTTTTACCGTAATCAAAAACTTTGCTCATCGATAATGATGTTCATTTCTTCATCGGGAAACATCATGACTTTGTTATTTTACTCTTACCATTGGGTGCACTTCGTCAATGTATACAGTCACTTAGTGAATAATTGACTTGTATGCATTATTGATTAACATAGTCTTGATTCATGAGTTCTTTGAAGTCTTTGGCAGTATCCCCATGACCGTACAAATTATGTCAAGTTGACATCAATGACAATACAATACATTAACTAATTTAATGCCTTGCATGATCATCAAATTAACATCTTCAAACATTCAATAAGTTACATGTCATCAATTCGTAAGGTGTTTGAGAGGTTAAGGGAAGTGAAGTTGTTGATTAATCTAAAGAAGTGCAATTTTGTGAAAAAGGAATTAGTGTAATTTGGATTTTTAGTCTCAGTAGAAGGTCTAAAATGGACCCAGAGAAGGTGTAGGCTATCCTCAAATGGCCTACCCCAAGGAGTTCAACTAAGGTAAGATCTTTTCATGGGTTGGCTAGGTTTTTACAAAAAATTATTCACAGTTTCAGTAGTATCTATGGACCCTTGACTAAAACAATGAGAGTGGATAGGAAAGATTTAAGTGGATTGTAGGGGTAGATAAGAGTTTTGAATTGGTTAAAAGAAAATTTACAGAACAACCTATTTTAGAACTTCCATATTTTAACAAGGTGTTTCAAGTAGACTGTGATGCTAGTGGTAATGCAATTGGAGTAGTTTTGAGTCAGGAAGTTAAACCCATTGCCTATTTTAGTGAGAAGTTGAATGATTCCAAGAGAAAATATTATTTTTATGATCAGGAGTTATATGCTATAGTTTAGGAATTGAGGAAGTGGAGACATTATCTTTTTCCAAAAGATTTTGCTTTATTTATTGATCATCAAGATTTGCAATATTTGAATAGTCAAGGAAAGTTGAATCAGAGGCATTTAAATGGGTTAAGTTTTTGCAGAGTTACACTTCTGTTTTGAAACATAGGAGTGGGAAGTCTAATAGGGTTGCATATTCCCTTAGCAGAAGACTCATTTTGCTAATAGAGATGTAGATTGAGGTTGTTGGGTTCAAGAAACTCAATAGTTTGTATCCTGAAGATCATGATTTTGGTGAAGCTTGGAAAGCTTGTAGAGAACTTGTTACTCTAGATAGAAACAAATGGTTGGATTTCATAATCCATGATGATATGTTGTTCATAGGTAGTCAATTGTGAATTCCAAAGAGTTCCATGAGGGAGAATATAATCAAAGAATAGCATAGTGGAGGACTGACTAGACATTTTGGGTGAGATAAAACCATTTCCCTGGTTAGTGAGAAATATTATTGGCCACAGTTGCACCAAGATGTTAAGAAATTTGTACAAGGTTGCAGGGTATGTTAGATGGAAAAAGGAGTGAAGTAGAATATAGGGTTGTATCAGCCATTACCTGTACCAGAGAATCCATGGGAGGATATTAGTATGGACTTTGTTCTTGGCCTACCGAGAATGCAGAGAGTGCATGATTCCATCTTTGTAGTGGTGGATAGGTTTTCAAAAATGGCACATTTCATTCCTTTCAAGAAGACTAATGATGTTGTTCATGTAGAAGAATTGTTTTTAAAGGAGGTGGTAAGGCTACATGGATTACCAAAGAGAATAGTTTTAGATCAGGACACTATGTTTGTTGGGTACTTTCGGAGAACCTTGTGGAAAAAGTTAAAGACAGATTTGAAGTTCAACTCAGCACACCATCCACAGACTGATGGACATATAGAAGTTGTGAATAGGAGTTTTGGAAAACTATTGAGATTCTTGGTTGGAGATAAACCAAAGGGATGGGATTTGGTTTAACCACAGGCAGAATTTGCATATAATAATTTTTTCAATAGGAGCATTGTAAAATCACCATTCCAGATACTATATGGAAGTAGACCCAAAAATGCATCAAAATTAAGAAAGTTGGACAAAGGAGAGACAATTATTGGTGAAGCTAAAGGCTTTGCAGAACACTTGAATAATTTGCATGAGGAGGTGCGGTAGCATATTAATAAAATGAATACATAGTACAAGACTAAGGCAGATAAGAAAAGGAGGCATAAGGAATTCCAAGTGGGAGATGAAGTCATGGTTCATTTGAGAAAGGATATATTTCTAGTAGGAACATATAATAAGTTGAAGATGAAGAAGTTTGGACCATGCAAAATACTGAAGAAGCATGATTCAAGATGTGATTATGAAGTAGAGTTTCCCAATGAACTCAATATTTCACCAGTGTTCAACATTTCAAATTTGATAGAATATCATGAGGGAGGTGTTGAGGATTAGAACACAACATCACAGTGGAATATTATAGAAAATAATTCACCTATAGAGGAGATTGAAGACATTTTGGATAGTCATGTTAGCAGAAGCACAAGGAATAGGACATATTAAAAATATTTGGCCAAATGGAAAGGACAACCTATAGAAGATTCATCATGGATATCAAGGGAGGAGGTTAACCATCTTGGTTTTCCTTTGAGCATCTGAGACGTGATAGGGTCACTTCTCAAATTACCCCAGGTGTTTGATGCAGGAGAATCCTCGGTGTAAGAGAAATCTTGCATCACCCAAAAATATTTTCTAGTTTCTTTTAAATAAGGGTTATTTTATGTTGAGTTACTATTTCTAGAAAGTTACTATTTTTAGTAATTTTTCCATTTGAGCTCAGAATGTTCTATTTTCTTCCCTGAGAGTTCACTTTGATTTTATCATCTTGTGAGTAAAGGTTCATTGCAAGATCAAGTCTTGTTTTGTAGATATTGGATATTTTTTAATATTGGCAATATGGTACAAAAACTTCAAACTCCATTTTGAAGGCTTCAGAGACTTTAAATGGTGTTGAAACTTTGGTTATATGGAGTCAAAACTTTTTGGAATTTCTAAAATGGGGTTACGGTGGCCCATCGTGTCAATGCTTAATGAGTTATGGTCTCCAGAAGTTGTGCTGCCTGAACTTGAAAATGCTAAAGTTTCTTCAAAATTTCTTTTTGGGTTCTGCAGTTGTTTGGACCTACTCTTATGTAATAAATATGAATAATAATATCTTAGGGATGGTCGACCTCAAACTCTAGGGTTTAATTTCTAGAGTCTTCTTGGGCGGGTAAAATTGCCTATACATTGAAGGCCCGTAGGGTTGTCTAGGTCAGTTCTGGTTTATGTAGCTAGTGTCTTTGGCTTGTATATTATTGTAATAAAATGCCCATGTGGCTGTGCATGTTGCATTTCTGAAGGTGCATGTTATATTTGAAAATATTGTAATTTCATTTTATCATGAATAATAGAAATCCCATTTCCTTTCTGTGAAAATATTGTTATTCTTGATTTTTTTGTGTGTTTGTGTTAATAAGGGGAACACCCTTCATCATTAAGCCACTTAATAGACTAATTGGAAAATTACTAGAATTAATTAAAACAATTCCAGGCATTTGGATTTCAACTTCGGAAGATTAGCTAGAAAAATAATTAAAATAAAACCAAACATGAAAATCCCCCCAAAAGCAATTAAATCAATATTAATTAATAATTTTAGCGACAACTGCGGAACCCTAAATGCATAGACACGTTCATTGCTCAAATCACATAATGCATTATCAATCTGGATTTACCACAATAACTAGAAGGTTAATAATAATAACAAAACTATGAATACATCACCCATACAGGGATGGCATTGGCTCAACATGAATGGTCAAGGTCACTATCTCCTGGTGCCACTACTGAGGATATAGGTACACACTTGAATCTTGTACTCAGGATGAATGTACATGGTACCTATTTAGTAAAAAAGAAAACACCAATTGTAGCTTCTTAATCATGTAAATAGCTGAAGCACAATCAAACACATAATCACATTGAAGGAGAACTAGATATAGTGTAGATCTCACAAGAAATTGACTATGACTTTGTCTCACTTCATATTGGTACCAATAGGAAAAATACATAGTGGTGGTGTAGCACAATATAATAATATACATGACATAGCATTTAAATTAAAGTATTTAAATAATCATTTATAGCTTATATAGTCAAAAAATGGAAGCACTTCCATGGTAGACTGGTTTATCCTTCTAGGTAAGTGGTTTGGGTCATGTCAAGCACCTTGAATGGGTTCGTAACTTTGATCTGGCTTTATCCCCCTATTCTACCCCATTTCCACTCTTTCCAGCCTATTTCTGGCAACCCAGACTGAGAAACTGGGACTTTGGACTTAAGATCAAGGTAAACCTTTTTGGGTCAAGGTCAACCTTGACCTTGGCTTAGGTCAAGGTCAACCTTGACCTTGACCTAGGTCAAAATTGACCATTTTAAGTTTTGGGGCCCAAATTCCAGAATCTCAAGGTTTCTGGATGTCGGTCTTTGGAAAAAGTTTATTCCCGCTTCCAGGTCAGCTGTTTCAGACTTCGGGACAAAAAATCTTAAATTATATTTAACATAGGTCCTCTTCTAGGGGCATGGGTCCAATTAGAATTTAATTCTCCTATGATGGCCTCTCTAGAAGATTGTGCCCTAATTTCATATAAAAGGAAGCTTTCTCCTCTAATTTTCTCTAACCAAGAACTATGATCATCAAGCATAATTGCAAGAATTTTTAGAGACTTGAAGAGTGAACTCCAAAGGTGAAGAAGCAATATTTGAAGAAAGGCAAGTAGCCATTCAAGCATTCATCCATTTTCAAGTGCTTCTCAAGCATCCATTTTCATCAGGGAGATCCATTGATTGCCACTGAAGGATTCAAGCTCCATGGAGCCCTATTGTTGAAGATTTATCCATCTACATTCCTCCAAGCCTCTTTCAATTCAAGAACCCATTCAATATTGGTGTTGAAGATCTAAAAGAAATTTATTGAATACAACTAACATTCTACATTCTACATTCTACATTCTACACTCTACATTCATTTGGTGCATCCATACTTGTGGATTCAAGGATTCAATTCCTCCACAAGGACTTTTACATGAGAAAGGTGAATTATTTTATTTACATTGTTTATTTCTGCAAATTCCATTATATATTTGAGGTTAATTCCAAAACTAGGGTTTGACCAAGGAAAACCCCTCCCCCAACCAAAAAAACCCTTTTTCTTGTAGGTACAGGTTCAGAATAGGAGATTAGGACAGAGATTTGGATACCCTTTTTGGCAAACTTCTAGGATCCCAAAACATAATTTCAGTCTGAGACTTTTTAGTTCAATTGTGATCTAGGGTGCAATCAAAAATTTTGGCAAATGGTGACATTTACTTGAGGGTGCAAATAGAAACTGTCTAAGAATGGAAATAGATTTCTAGGTTTTGTTTGTCTCTGCATTTCTATTCTAGATCACGTCTTGGATTTTGTAGAAACTCAACACAGGCTTCCAAAAATAGCATTCTTTGGGTCTGCAATATTTCAACGTTAGTGCATTTCTCCCATTCAATTCAATTAAGGTTTTCAATCAATCTAAATCTAAAATATATTTCAAATTAATCAATCAAACCAAGGTACTTAAGATCTTCCTTCATTATTCTTGTTTCCAAATGATTGATTCATTTATGCAATGATCCTTCCTTTTAGGTTAGTCAACTTGGATCTTTAATTTACATATCTAAGGATAGAAGGAAAGCATCTTATCTACCTCCATAACATATTTAAATGTAAGGTATTTTATATTAAATGAATCCAACAAACACATTTTTAAACCTTACAAAGCTATCTAAGCATATATCTACTGAAGGTAAGAGATAGATATTGGTGCGGGAGCATCCACTGCAACAACATGTAGACCTCATCTCTTTGTGACTCCTAGAGGGTCTTGAGGATTCCTCAGTCCTAAGGGTTTCATTTTACTCCATTGACCCAATTCTAAGGCATAGTTCCAAGATTTGGCATTCATAAGCCACTTGGTCAACCCTTGGTCAAAGGGTCCCTAAAAGTTTAGGATTTGGGTTTTTAATGTTTTAAGGTTGTTTTAAGTCAATAAAGAACCTTACATTCACTTTCTACAATAATTTTGCAACTTTACTGCAATTTTGTAAATGTTGACAAAATTGCAAATTTGTGTTTGTAAAGTATTAATGACTTCCCCAATAGGCATATGGTTTTAAATGTAGTTGTAACCATTAGGGAAAGCTTTCATAGCCCTTTCAGGTCAGTGGAAAGCACAATGATGTAATTTTTGTTTTCTGAATCAATAAAATAGCTAATTTTCTTGCAATAGTCAAATTGTAAATCCATGTACAGACTTGTATAGTCAAGTTAAGGGATGAATTCAATTGGAAAATAAGAATTATTGTTTCACTTTCAATTTTCCTTTTTTTTAGCCTTGAAGTGCCTTAGAGTGAAAGTTAGTGAATTATCTTCATGCACTGGTTTGAAACCCTCCTGAACTAGGGTTTCCTCTATAATTTTCATTTTCCTCTCATGTCCACTATTGGAAAATCCTAATCATTGGTGGAATGAGAGGTTTGTATGTTTCCTTGATTATTTTATAGTTGGATTGCAGGGAGTCAAGTGTTGGTTCATGTTTTAGATGAAGTAAGGTCGGCATCTCTATTTGGCGAGTAGAGACCATAATGGTGAGACAATGATAGCCGGGCTTTGGGGTTGAATCAAACCTTATAATTGAACCTAGAGTGGCTTGGGATCATGCCAAGTGAAATCCAATCTATTTTTTTATCCTTCCATCATGATTTTGGGTACTTCCCTCATTAAAAGTGACCTAATTATCAATTAGGCCTGTCTCACCTTATTGTGGTTGAGTTTGTTCCTTTCAACTTCAGAATCTTTGGCTTAGGGAAGTGGTGGTATTCCATAAAGGTTATTTAGAACTATTCTTAGTTCCTTGGGTCTAGAGTCAATTTGTGGATTTATGCCCCTTTAACCCTTTGAATAGGGTTACTAGGAATAGAAGGCTTGTTTATGGAACAATCACCTTAAGGATACCCTGAACTTTCTTAATGGTTGGGACATGTCCTATTGGACCTAAAAGGACCTTTGATAACTTGTTTCAACCCCTCAAAGTTGAGATTGTCATCTTGGCCTTATGAATCAATCAGATATTGGTTGCATAAGGAGTAGTATTGTTGTAATGCAGCACACATCTTGAACTAACTATCTTGTTCATGTCAAGATGTTGTTATGAGTTTGGTGAAAGTGTTGTGGCCCTTTGTAAATTTGCAATTCTAGGCTTTGTGGGTTAGTGTGTGTAGAACCCCTTTTGATAAGGTGATGAGGGACAAGGTTTCCACCTTCCTTGTGATACCCTAACACTTGAATCAAGTGCTATCAGAGAAACTTATAGATATTTGGACTAATTCAAGTTGCAACCATGTTAGATTGTGGAGAAGACAATGAACTTACAAATAGGATGACCAATGCAGAACTACTAAGAGTGGTGAAAGAACATGATGTAGAAAGGAAGTGGATGAGGCAAGAGATAGAGAATCTTATGAAACAAGTCAACAAAGGGAATAGTGGAAACTCTGGGTTTGAAGAAGAGGGGAGTGAAGAGGAGGCCACTTTACAGGAGGAAGAGGAGATCCCTATAGAATAGAGGCTACTTTTGAAGACTTTAAAGTCTATGGAGAGGAGAACCATGGATACTAAGCTTGATCTGCATGTATACAGTAGAAATATGGATGCAGAAGAAGTCATGGAGTGGATGAATGTGCTCACTAGTTTCATTGACTATGAGGAGATACCAGAACATCAAAAAGTAAAAATAGAAAAGTCCAAGTTGAAGGGATCTACCCTAACTTGGTGGAACTTTACTCAAGAAGAGAGGGTGAAGATGGATAAGAATCTAGTTGGCACATGGAAGAAGATGATGGCCTTAGTGAAAGATTCTTATGTTCTAGGAGATTATGAAGTGCAAATTCATAAGAAAATATAGAGCTTAAGGGAAAAATAAATGGATGTCTCAGGGTATACTGAAGAGTTTCATAGGATCTTAATGAAAACTAAGATGGTAGAGCTAGAGAGTGTCAAGCTTGCAAGATACATGAAAGGAATAAGAATAAACATTCAGGATGAGTTGAGTTTATGCTCTCCTACTACATTCCAACTGTTCTTTCAATTAGCACTAAAAGTTGAAGAAAAATTAAGAAGAAGACAATAACAAGGCACTAGAGGAAAGAGAAATCACAATCCTAATAAAAATTTTAGAGGAAGAGGCAGTTCATGGGGCAAAGGCTAGTCAAGCAGTGACAGAACCATGGACCAGAATCAAGGAGGAAGAGACCAAGGAGATTCAAGAAACAGAGGAGGCTTAAGAGGAAGGAGACCTTTTGGTAGGGGTAGGGGAAGAACCAATGAACCCCAAAGGTGTTTCAACTACAATAAATTAGGCCACCATGCAAGGAGATGAATTGAGAAGAGGAACAACAATCAATGTAAAAGAAGAGCACAATTGGTCCAAGAAGACAGTCAAGAACTAGAAGCTGAAGAGGGAATAGTCCTGATGATGAGACAAGCCTTCTTGAAAGTTCCACATACTCATGAACCACCTCAAAGGAAGAATCTATTTAGAACAAGGATCAAGTTCCAAGGAAAGGTATGTAACTTGTTAATAGACTATGGTTCAGTAGAGAATTTAATTTCTAAGGAAATGGTACAGAAGTTAGAATTGAAGAAAACACCACATCCTTTCCCTTACAATGTTTCTTGGCTCATTAAGGGACAACAAACTCTAGTTATAGAATAGGCTATGGTAGAATTTTCTTTAGGAGACTTCAAGGATAAGGTATTATGTGATGTTGTAGAGATAGATTCTTTCCATATTCTACTTGGAAGACCTTGGTAATATGACATGGATGCGACCTTTAGTTGTATGAAAAACACCTATACCATCATTAGGGATGGAAAAAACTTTACAATGAAGCCACTGCATGAACAAAAATTAGAGAATGAACCCACTATAATTATGATAGGGGAAAAAGAAATGGTAAAAACATTGAAATAATCAGAAAAGGAAAGTCCCATACTCATCATGAAACCTAATGAAAAGGAAGAGTCTAATAAGATAGCACCCATACCAGTAGAGGTCAAGGAGTTTATAAAAAAATATAGTGATGTCATAACAAATGATCTACCCTCTTCCCTCCCACCCCTGAGAGATATCACTCATCAGATTGATCTAATACCAGGATCCTCATTGCCAAACAAGGAACCCTATAAGATGACTCCAAATCAAAATGTAGATATTTCTAAACAAGTCCATTTTGTCTTAACACCTAAAAAATATGGAAGATGGAGGTTATGCACTAATAGAAGGGATATAAATGAAATATAAATCAGATATAGATTCCTCATCCCATGGATTGAGGACCTTCTGGATCAACTTGGGACTGCTTGTTACTTTTCCAAAATAGACTTAAAATCAAGATATCACCAAATAAGAATTAGGTCAGGGGACGAATGGAAGACTGCATTCAAGACAAGTGAAGGGTTATTTTAATGGCTTGTAATTCCATTTGGGTTAATAAATTCCCCAAGCACATTCATGAGACTCATGAATGAAATTTTCATTGATTTCATTAGCAAACTTGTCATTATTTACCTTGATGACATACTGATATTCATTGGTAGCAGAGAAGAACATCTAAACCATTTGGAGCATGTGATAAAGAGACTTCATGACCACAAGCTCATCATCAACTTTGAGAAATGTACCTTCATATAGAGGGAGCTAACCTTTTTGAGGTTTTTCATCTCCAAAGGAACACTAAAAATGGATCCTTGTAAGGTGGAGGCCATTGTCAATTGGCCCACTCCAAGAAACCAAGGTGAGGTAAGGATTTTTCATGGCCTTGATAATTTCTATAGAAATTTTATAAATAAATTCCATCATGTATGTTCTCCCATACTAGACACCATTAAGGGTGGTAAGAAAACTAAGTTTGCTTGCACAAATGAAGCTAACAATGCCTTTGATTACTTGAAAAACATGGTTGTTCAATATCCTATTTTGACCCTACCTAATTTTAGGAAGGTGTTTATTGTGGATACAGGTGATAGCAACCTATCCATTGGTGTTGTCCTAAGATAATAAGGGAAACCTATAAATTTCTTCTCTTAGAAACTAAATGATGCTAAGAAAAGATATTCAACCTATGACCTTGAATTGTATGTAGTAGTGCAGGCCCTTAAAATGGAGACACTACCTTTTACCAAAATAATTTTTTGTCTATACTGGAAACCATTAACTAAGATTTCTAAATTCTCAGAAAAAATTGAGTGTCAAGAATATAAAGTGGATGGAACAATTGCAGGCATACACATTCAAATTGATGCACAAGAAAGGTCAAGAAAACAAGGTTGTTGATGCCCTTAGCAGAAGGGTTGTTTTGATTGAAGAAGTGTAACTAAAAATCATTGGTATTGATGCTCTAAATAATCTATATGAAGGTGATCTAGAATTTGGTGAGGCATTCAAGGTTTGTTCTCAACTAATAGGAAAATATCACACTGAGTTTTCTGAATTCTTCATTCAAAATGATCTCTTGTTTAAAGGTTCCAAAATTTTCATACCTAGGTGTTCTATGAGATTGAATATCATCAAAGAGAAACATTGTGGTGTCATGGGTGGCCATTTTGGCATAGATAAGACCCTAGAACAGATTAAGATGAGTTTCTTTTGGCCTAAGATGGAAAATGATATCAAGAAATTTGTGGAAGCATGCACTATTTGTCAGCAAGCTAAGGGTGTATCTACTAATCAATGGTTATACCAACCCTTTCAAATCCCTACTAGGCCTTGGGATTCAATCTCAATGGATTTTGTAATGGGCCTTCCTAGGAGTAAACTAGGATTTGATAGTGTCTTTGTGATTGTAGACAGGTTTAGCAAGATGGTACACTTTGTCGCTTGCAAAAGTAAAAATGATGCCTCCCAGATTAGCCAACTCTTATTCAAAGAATTTGTTAGAATTCATGGACTAATAAAGAAAATAGTCTCAGATAGGGATGTTAAGTTTAAAGGAAATTTTTGGTGAACACTGCATAAGAAATTGGGGACAAACTTAACTTATAGTTCTGCATATCACCCATAAATTGATGGTCAATCAGAAGTGGTGAATAAATCACTTGGGAACCTTCTCGGATGTCTAACCAATAATCATAATCATAGTTGGGATGTCATCCTCCCATAGGAATATTTTTCATTTAATGATTCCCTTAATAGATCTACTAGAAAAACACCTTTCCAAGCAGTCTACGGTTTGCACCCAAGAGGCCCATTGGATCTGATAGATTTACCTTTAGAATTCAAGGTTAGTACTCGGGGAGAAGAATTGGAAAAACTTATTTCCCAAGTCCATGACGAAGTCAAGTCTCATATACTGCAAAAAATTCAAAAGTATAAGGAGTAGGCAAATAAGAGAAGGAGAGAATTTCATTTCCAGATTGGGGATAAGGTTTGGGCATATCTCAGGAAAGAGAGATTACCAAAGGGTAGATACTCCAAACTCCACATGAAGAGAGTGAATCAATGTACAATTTTGCACAAAATGGGTGAAAATGCCTATAAAATAGCTCTTCCCCCTACCTTGTCTATTTCTCCCATCTTTAACATAGCTGGTCTAACCCCTTATAAAGGTGATGTAGCATGTGATGATGTAGGTACTTCAAATATCTCAGATGCCTCAGATTTTGTTACAAATCTACCTCCTAGAAAACACATTGAATTGGAGAAAAAATTGGAATCCAAAGTAATCAAATAGACCATGACAAAAAAATACATGCAGTACCTTGTAAAATGGAAATCCCTCCCCAACATTGATGCCACATGGATGACTAAAGATCAGATAAAACAACATGGCATTTCCATTGATCAACTTGACTCAAGTAGGAACTTGAGTTCTAAAAATCATGGGGAGTATGGTGTGGGAGAACCCACTGCAACAACATGAATACCTCATCTCTTTGTGACTCCTATGGGGTTTTGAGGAGGCCTAAGTCCTAAGGGTTTCATTTTAGTCCCTTGACCCAATTGTAAGGCTTGGTTCCAAGATTTAGCATTCATAAGCGACTTCGTCAAACATTGGTCAAAGGGTCCCTAAAAGTCTAGGATTTGGGAATTTAATGTTTTTAGGTTGTTTTAAGTCAATTGGGAACCTTAGGTTCACTTTTTGCAATAATTTTGCACCTTTAGTGCAATTTTGTAAATGTTGTCAAACATTGTCAAGCAACTTTTTGACAGCATTGCAACTTTGTGTTTGTAAAGTCTTAATGACATTCCCAATGGGAATATGGTTTGAAATGTAGTTTTAACCATTGGGAAAATCTTTCATATCCCTTTGAGGTGGGTGGAAAGCACAATGATGTAATTTTTGTTTTCTAAATCAATAAAATAACTGATTTTCCTGTAATGGTCAATTTGCAACTCCATGTACGGACCTATACGGTCAATTTAAGGGATGAATTCAATTAGAAAGTAAGAAGTCTTGTTTCACCTTCATTTTTCCTTTGGTTTGAAGCATTGAAGTGCCTTAGATAAAATGTTAGTGAATTATCTTTATGCACTAGTTTGAAACCCTCTTGAACTAGGGTTTCCTCTGTAATTTTCATTTTCCTCTCATGTCCACCCTTGGAAAATCCTAATCCTTGGTGGAATGATAGGTTTGTAGGTTTCATTGATGATTTTTGAGTTCCCATGCAGGGAGCCAAGTGTTGGTTCATGTTTCAGATGAAGTAAGGTCAGCATCTCTATGTGGCGACCAGAGACCAGAATGGTGAAACAATGACAGTCAAGATTTGGTGTTGAATAAAACCTTATAATTGAACCTAGAGTGGTTTGGGATCATTCGAAGTGCAATAAAATATTTGGTTTTATCCTTCCATCATGATTTTGGGTACTCCCTTCATTAAAAGTGACCTAATTATCAATTAGACCTACGTGACCTTATTGTAGTTGAGTCTGGTCCTTTCAACTTTAGAACCATTAGCTTTGGGAAGTGGTGGTATTCCAAAAATGGTATTTAGAAATGTTCTTATTTCCTTGGGTACAGAGTAAATTTTTGGAGTTACGCCCCTTTAACCCTATGAATAGGGCTACTAGGAATAGAAGGCTTGTTTATGGAATAGCCAACTTAAGTATACCCTGAACTTTCTTAATGGTTGGGACATGTCCTATTGGACCTAAAAATACCTTTGACAACTTGGTTGAACCCCTAAAACTCAATATTGTCATCGTGGCCTTATGAATCAATTAGATATTGGTTGCATAAGGAGTAGTATTATTGTAATGAAGCACACATCTCAAACTAAGTATCTTGTTCATGTCAAGATGTTGTTAGGAGTTTGGTGAAAGTGTTGTGGCCCTTTGTAAAGGTGAAAGTATAGGCTTGGTGGGTTAGTGTGTGTAGAACCCCTTTTGAGAAGGTGTTGAGGGACAAGGTGTCCACCTTCCGTGTGATACCCTAGCACTTGCATCTTATATCCACAACATAAAGCACCATAATAATGATTCCAATAACATCCATCACATATAAACATAATTCTTGGTCCAAATCCAAATACAAAATAAATCATGCATCAACATGAAGATAAGATTGAAATATTACTAACAAAATAATCTAACATTTAAAATTAGCAATGATACATGTAACATGAATAAAGTATGCTAGTCATGATACATGTAACCTGATCAAATCATATAGATAATCATGAAATAACAACATCATGGTACAATCTTATACTTCCCAATCTAGATCAAAATTAGATAACTTACATTAGCACATACCTTAGTCAAACCATCAAGTCACATCACAAGCCAAATTGGCTAATAACAATCATAATCATAGCAGTAATCTTAGATTGATCACAAGAATAAACTGAAGTGGGTGCATCTCATAATATCAATAATAACACCATCACAAAGAAATAATCACCAAACATAATAAATCTACAAACTAAACATAAAAGTATCAGAAGACTTAGCATCACCAATAGGTGTACACCTAGCATAAGGACATAAAGAAGTTGTCAATGCAGTAGCATAAATAAGATCATCCCAAAGGTAAAACCTCTCATTGGTCCAATATGGTCATGAAATATTAAAAAAAACCATAAAACCATCAAAGCCACATCAACCAAGATGTTATTAAGAATTCAAATGGGGGAGGCACTACATCACCACCCCCACAAAAAAAAAACTAGGCTTGCTCCTGGAAGTTTGCAAGTCAAACTCAAAAGAGAAAACCAAATGTGAGATCAAAAACCAATCTGAAATGCAAGAATAGTCATACAACTGCTCCATAAGTCTAGCCAAATCATACCAATTCCTTACTAGTCAGCCTCACAACTATAGAAAGGGATCAACACACACCCAAGAGCACCAACCTACTCTCAAAATACATAAACACGAACTCAATACACGCTAGGAAAGATACATCTTGCTATATCTCTACCAAAAGAAATATAACACCATCCACTCTACCTCATCATAAGGCATTTAACAAAAAAATAGTTTCCTCTATGATCACTCCAAGATTGAAGTGTGTGTGTAATTTTGTGTCAGGTACCTATAGCTCCAAACACACACTTCAATGAACCATTATGGGGTTATCTTATTAGAAAATGACAAAATATTAATACTAAAATGATCTAGGCTAACTGACATCGGCTCATTTCCTTCTAGTACATAGTAGTTTAAATGTTCCTCTCAATTCATTGCAAGAAATAGTGACTACACCAAATCCTAAATGAAGGATTTTAAAGACAGCTAAATGATTTATTCTAAATGATATGCAAATGTAGATTTGTTGTTCATCCAAGCTAATTAAGAGTTCTTTTTAAAGAACCAAATGAAATGTAAGATTGATTTTAAAACCAAAAATAAAATTCTCTCTAAGATTAAGGTTTGCATGCTTGAAAGTAAACTAACAAAAATTAAAAAGATTATTACATGCTAAATGCTTGAAAACTTAAGAAATGAAAAACTGCATAATAACAATAGCTAAAAACTAGGCTCCTTGTGAACAAAAAGAGGCTCTCTTTTATCAAAAATCTATGTTGAATAGACGATTGAGATTAAAATAAATAAGTGGCTCAGATTTAATTGAAGAAGCACAATCCATGTGCAAAGATGATGATGATGACATGTAACTGATTAAATGTTTGATAATGTTAAGTTGAAGATGATGCAAGACATTAAATCACTTAATGGTTTGTATTGTCATTGATGTCAACTTGATATCATCTATATGGTCATATACATAATTTTAAAGAATTTAGAGAATTAATGGAATAGAGGTTATGCCTTCAGCAAGGCATAAAATTCAAGTACTCGCTAAATGACAGACCACACCGGCGGAGTGCACACTATCAGTAAAGATAGAGATAAAGTCATAGTAATACCCAATGAGAAGAAGTTAGTGTTGCCTAATGAGCTAAAAATAGTGTTTCCCGACAAGAAAGATCCAATGATGCCTAACGAATGGAGAACCCAAAGCTAACTAAAGTTGCATCGACAGAACTGGCAGTTGTCATTGGCGATGAACTGTAGAATTGACCGACAGAATAGAGAGATCAGAAAATGACAAAATATCTAGCTGGTAGAGCTTAAGGATAGACTTAATTGGTTGTTTTATTTGTTTTATTCAACCATCGTTAAGTAATTGATTTAAAGATGCTTTATACAGTTGGCAAGAAGATAACTACGAGATAAATTAAGAGTTAAAGCCATAAATCAATTTGGCTGGATTATTTTTCACGCCAAGATACAAGAATCAAGAACCTAGAAGTAAGGGATATCATGTCTATATAAGAGACAAGAATAATTCATTTCCAAAATAAATTAAATACACGGGGGAGTGAATTGATAGAAGATGCTAAAGATAAACTGACGAAGGTTAAACTTCATGCAGTCCTAATCAATCAAGCTAAGGGAGAGCTAAAGAATTCTACAGACACTGACACACAGTGAAGCACAGCATCACAAAGAAGAAAGAATGAAGAACAAAAGAATGTAATTGATACATTGATCAGAAAGGTATTGTATGTAAATAGATTTTAATATTTGCAATTCAAATTTGCATTAGAAACAGGTCATTGTGTTTCATTTTAACCATTGAAGCATTAAGTCTCTTAAAAGAGTAGGACTTAACAGTCTTTTGTAATTGAGGTATATCCTAATAGATTACCAGAAGGTTGACTCATGATAGTAGCATCGATCTTACCTAAAGCCTATTGAAAGTCTAAGAAGGAGGTTGATTCAAGGATGGTAGTAAGATTAGCATAAAGCCTATTGACAGTCTAGAGACTGATTTAAGGATGGTAGCATAGATGCTAGATGCTATGTGACAACCTATGTATAAAAATCCTCTAACAAGGTCGCACTTAACCATGTCTTTTGTAACCTTTAACAGGGTTGGCTCCTAACAGGGCTCACTTTAGAAGAGTGAAAATTTAGGGTACCGATCCTAGTGGTTTTTCCCTTAACAGGGTTTCCATGTTAAAATATTTGTGTTATATGTGTATGGTTTATTACTTTATTGTTTTACATTCCACATATGCATTTATGGATTGACTGGTATAATCTGCATATTTACTGAGCATCGGTAAATAAGTTTTACTGCTTATCGGTAATCAAGAAGAATAAGGATAGATAAGGTAAACCGATAGACAATTATTTGTTTCAAGCATTTCAAAGGCATACATCTTGTAGGGAATTAATAATTGGAGAATTATTGATTGGTGGATTAAAGTTTAAATTGGATAAATGTTTGAGGCCACTGATTCACCCCCCCTCTTAGTTATTACTAACAATTGGTATCAGAGCTTGTGTGCTTAGAAGGAAGGTTTCAAGACCTAAGTAAAGATCACAAGATGAACAAACGAGATGTGCCCAAGTTGAACAAGGACAACTTTACTTCATGGAAAAGTAGGATAAAGCTTCACTTATCAGGTATTGGCAATGATATTACTCAATACTTAGATACTACATATGTGTTACCTAAAGGACCATTGATAGTAGATCAATTGAGAGTAAAGCATGAACATAACTGCATGGTCATAGAGCTTTCAGCCTCACTCTCTGATGTTGAATTTGAGGATGTCAAAGATTGAAAAAATGCAAGACAATGTGGGAAAAGTTGAAACTTGTACATGGTGGTGATGAAAATGTTCTGAGAGCCAAGGCAAAAAGCCTTAGAGGAAAGTTTGATGACATCAGAATGAAAGAAGGTGAAAACATCACACAATACAACACAAGAATAAAAGTAGTCAATGCTATACGAGGTGTTGGAGGTACACTTGAAGAGGAGACAGTGGTAAGTAAAATCCTAAGAACCCTATTGC
>MU225418.1:154320-164396 GCA_018584345.1 Thuja plicata
ATGTTAAGTTGAAGATGATGCAAGACATTAAATTAGTTAATGGTTTGTATTGTCATTGATGTCAACTTGATATCATCTGTATGGTCATATACATAATGCCAAAGACTTCAGAGAATCAATGGAACATAGGTTATGCCTTCAGCAAGGTATAAAAGTCAAGTACTCACTAAATGATAGACCACACCAGCAGAGTGCACACCATCGGTAAAGAAAGAGATAAATTCACAATGATACCTGACGAGTAGAAGATAGTGTTGCCTGATGAGCTAAAAATATTGTTGCTTGATGAGAAAGATCCAATGATGCCCGATGGATAGAGATCCCAAAGCTAACTCAAGTTGCACTGATGGAATTGGCAGTTGTCACCAGTGACGAACTACAGAATTGACCGACATAACAGAGAGATTAGAAAATGACAAAATATCTAGTTGGTAGAGCTTAAGGATAGAGTTGACTAGTTGTTTTATTTGTTTTATTCGACCACCATTAAGTAATTGATTTAAAGATGCTTTATATAGTTGGCAAGAACATAACTATGAGATAAATTAGGAGTTAAAGCCATAAATCAATTCGGCTGGATTGTTTTTCATGCCAAGATTCAAGAATTAAGAACCTAGAAGTAAGGGATATCATGTCTATATAAGAGACAAGCATAATTCATTTTTGAAAGAAATCAAATACAGGTGGGAGTGAATTGATAGAAGATGCTAAAGAGAAACTTATGAAGGTTAAACTTCATGCAGTCCTGATCAATCAAGCTAAGGGAGAGCTAAAGAATTCTGCAGACACTGACACACAGTGAAGCACAACATCACAAAGAAGAAAGAATAAAGAAAAAAGGAATGGAATTGATAAATTGATTAGAAATCTATTGTATGTAAATAGATCTGAATATTTTCAATTCAAAGTTTGATTAGAAACAGGTCATTACATTTCAGTTTAACCATTGAAGCATCAAGTCTCTTAACAGAGCAGGACTTAACAGTCTTTTGTAATTGAGGTATATCCTAACAGATTACCAGAAGGTTGACTCATGATAGAAGCATCGATCTTACCTAAAGGCTATTGACAGTATAAGAAGGAGGTTAATTTAAGGATGGTAGTGAGATTAGCATAAAGCCTATTGACAGTCTAGAGACTGATTCAAGGATGGTAGCATAGATGCCAGATACTAAGTGACAACCTATGTATAAAAATCCTCTAACAAGGTCACACTTAACCATGTGTTTTGCGACCTTTAACAGGGTTGGCTCCTAATAGGGCTCACTTCAGAAGAGTGAAAATTTGGGGTACCAATCCTAGTGGTTTTTCTCTTAATAGGGTTTCCACGTTAAAATCCTTGTGTTATATGTGTATGGTTTATTACTTTATTGTTTTACGTTCCACATATGCATTTATGGATTGATTGGTATACTTTGCATATTTACTGAGCATCCGTAAATAAGTTTTATTGCTTATCGGTAATCAAGGAGAATAAGGATAGATGAGGTAAACCGACAGATAGTTATTTGTTTCAAGTATTTCAAAGGCATACATCTTGCAGGGACTTAATAATTGGAGAAGTATTGATTGGTGGATTAGATCTTAAATTAGATAAATGTTTGATGCCACTAATTCACACCCCCCACTCTCAATTATTACTAACAGATGATTGGTCGAGAGAGATAGTTGACTGAACTGATTGATCAGTCTTTTTGGAAACTTCCAAAATCATTTTCAGTTAATAGCTTTGTTTCAAAAATGAGAAAAGATAACTATAAGTTAACTGACTAAAATAGATTTGTTTCCAATTTGATAATTAGGTAACTGAAATTGATGACATCATATGCATTTTTTAAGATTTAATTGATTTTAAATGCACATTTTATTTTTATTAATTAATTTAATTCCTTGTCAAAATTTATTGACGATATAGTAGTTCTATTGAATTAATGTATTAGAATATCAATTAAATAATTAAGATACCGTTTATTTTCCAATGTATTATGATTTTAGGCATTAATTAATTAATCAAGTGTGATGATTGATTAGGACCTAAGATTCACGTAAGAATATCATGAATTTGATGAATTTCCCATTTGGTTTAGGATTTAGAAATAATCATGATCAGGGTTTCTTGATATGTGATTGAGATTAGAGGTTTAGGGTTTATGTGACCATTTTTAGCTCATTACATTTTCCCATCTTTGAATTGATGTGAGATCAGTGCATTGATTCAAAGAATTGTTAGCGAGAAGACCCACAAGAGTTTGATTTGAAGCAATGAAACTATTCTTGTCAAGGAAGACCGACTTTGAGATTGATTGGATGAAGATTGATCAAAAGATATAAAACAAAATTCTCAATTTGATTTAAAGTGATGAAACTGAACATCTATCAAGAAATCTAAAACCTTTTCATTGGTTTGAATGAATAACCAGTTTGATTTGATGCAATGAAACTGATTATTGTTATGAGATTTGATTAGAAATAAAATTGACTTGATTTGAAGTGATGAAGACAATTTGATCAATGTATCTGGTTTCAATAATGAAACCCTATTATAAGACTGATCTTGTTTGGTTTTGAGTGTGTTCACAACTGTATAAGACCATTGATTAGGTTGCCTTTGATTTAAGATGATCTCAACTTGATTTTATGTGATGAAGCTAATATCCCCCAAGTTATGGGGTTTTGATTGAGGATGTGATCACTAGAATGTTTATGTCCTGGTCCTGCCCCCTCGGGAGAAAAATTGAAATATGGCTAGATGCCCCAGTGATGAGAATAAATTTGATTGATAATAGAATGCAAGAAGAGATGATCTGATTAGAACGAGGTCTCATGTGGTTAGGACAAAACATGTACTTGATAAGAGGTTGTGTTTGACCAAGATTTGACCAGAAGTATGATAGGAGGATTGTTTAGAAGAAAGTATGAGAGATTTCCATTGTTTTGGAGACTAAACAAACTAATTGTGTAAGTGGTCAGCTTCAGTTGATTGAAAAAGTAAAATATAAAAAATGACAAGTAAAACAATTTCAAATTTTGATTTTAATCCTGAAAATGGAATCAGGATAGTCGAATTAGCCAAGGGTGTCATTTTCATGTCAATCAATGCACAACGGACCACTTGGAAAAAGGAAGATTCATCGATAAGAACCTCAGATCCTTCACATTGGAGAGAGATATTGATATTATGTAGATTTCAATACCATGCAGATGCATATGAAAATGAAAGACTAACATGAATTAAACCTAAGGTGTAGACATTGAACAATTACCATTGAAAATTTTCATCATGGAGCGTGTTTGGAAGATCAAAGTCGATACAATACTTACTGGTATCACTGCGACTGTAAGAATATGAATATGACTTTCATCAGATAATATATGAAAAACTAACATAAGAATCTAGGCACAAAATCCAAGATGACCTGAACATTGTTTCTATTTGATGTTGTAAGAGTACACCAGTATTGAGGCATTCAAAGCCAACATAAACATGAGTAAAATCTTGCATAAACAAGGAGAGAAATAACAGTCAAGGAGACAGTTCCAACCTCACCTTGGCATACAAGTAAACAGGATCGAGGGATGTGAGGCTTTTCTGCCTTAATGTATGAGCTCTTATCACATACACCCTACTTATTTGATATTGTTAGATCATTGGGACCACACCAACAAGCAGTAGACAAAGAAAACATTGACAAAAAATCAATGAGAATAGACAAGATACAAATAGAAGTTTAGCATACTTCAGCCAGTTTCAAAGTTTTCGGATGTGTATGTGCATCAGGTGTTGAGAAACATCATCATTCTTGTGATTGAGATGTGTTTGAGTGCTATCAATCTGTTGTTTACATTTGCGGTATCCATTATGTGTTTAGAAACATAGATTCATCCAAAGATAGTGTTAAGAAACACTTTTGATTAGGGTGTTGAGAAACACTTGTTGCATCAATAGTGAGATGTCCTTTAGAAATGACAAAATTACTGACTCTAGTGTAATCCAAAGATATGATCAAACTTGGGACCCATGCCCTATGGTAATAAACATCGACTACATATATATGACTTGACTCATACTGTGAGGACAATGCCAATTTGATTACCCCTAGACTATGACTCTAGATCGGTTTGAAGCTAGGAGGGTTCTTAGAAGAACCAAAGTGTCACAAAAGTGACTGAAATTTTATGTAAAAACTAAAGCAAAGGATTTCCAAGACTGAACATTGATAGATGGAGCGCGGAGTACAAGAGGCACATGTTTATTAGGTTTTCACCTACTTGGCAGAGATTCTATTTTTTCTACCAGGGTGCCTGTTTACAGGGTTTTCACCAAGGCACTTTTTATTCTTTTTCAAATTTTTTTGTATTTTCCATTTTTTTATTTTCTTTTAAAATTTTTTTATTTTTTTTGGATTGATGCATCAAAGTGCCCAATGCTAGGTTTTCACAAATCTGACCATTTTTTCATTACTTTTTCCAATTTTTAGTCTTTTTTAGGGATTAATCGTTCTCAAGAAAGATAACATTTGTTTTCCCCCAATGTCTAGAAAGGTGTAGGACATTACAAATATATTAGAAAGTTGATGGATGAGGTGAATAGACAATTATGGATGAAGAGGGAAAATGCACCCCTCAAGGACAGTCTCATCAAGATTACCCAAGCTAGGGAAAAAGGAAATATAGCAATGTAGGCTCATGTAGAGATGTTTGATAGCATATAAGATAATGACCTGATGTCATGTAAAGCATGTAGTCCAAAATAATGGACATGTCAAGAAGTTTTTGAGAAATTATTTTTCAATTTTGATCAATACCAAGGGGTCAACTTTGGATAAGATATTGCTATGATAGAGAAATTAGGATATGGGATGATGAAGGGTATAAGTGAATGTTTTGGGATTAGTGCAAAGGATGTTTATGGATAGTGAGTATTGACTTGGGATAAGAAAGATTATGATAGGGTACCATGGATGAAAGTAATTGAATAATTTGATGGAAAGGATAATGCATGTCATGATACATGATGCTCCTGAATAGGCTCATCCTTGTCAAGATCATCAGAAGGTACATGGATTCTCATGGGATAGCTAGATGTAAGACATGATGTATAAGATGACATGAAAGGAACTTGGCCCCAAGTGAAGAATGAAAGTAGGAAGAATTACGTATGACATTTGTTTGCTATTTTTTCATAATGGTACTTATCCAAGGTGCCACATGAAGTGGTTTTCACCATAGGATGGATTTAATTCTCTTTACTTTTGTTGCCAAGGTTCCTGTTTACCAGGTTTTCACCAAGGCACCTATTTCTTTATTTTTTATTTTTTTGTACTTATAATTTTATGGAGGAACTTAAGCTTCTAACTCTTTGGATAGTGCTCCTTTGAAGGATATGCTATGATAGACCAAGACTGGTGAAAGTATTCTCAAATATGTTGATAGGGTGATGGTAGGGAATGAAATGGAGGATGAGCGAGATGGTAGCCAAGGATTTATGTGATGGATTGGATAAGAGGAATGGAAGGATATGGGATGGATGGGTAGTAGGTAGGTGTGGGGTATTAGAGAGGGTATTGAAAGATTTGTGTAGAGGTAGATGGAAATGGTGATAAGATCAACAATGGCACACCCCTTGAAGGGTAGTGGACAGATGGAGGAAAAATGGATGGAATAACTTGAGCTTTTGATGTATGAGTGGATAAGAATCTTGGTACACAAGGACCCAAGATGGATGGAGAAGAGGGTGAAGCATTCAAGGTAATGGATTTTTGGAAATAAGGACCCAAAATAGAGTTAAAAGATGGGAGATGTCTAGATGGAGATGAAGTGGAAGACTTTGGAAGCTTGGATACCAACTCTAACATTTCCTTTTTGTTCAAGACTTTTAAGAGAGACTTGGGAATCCACATAGATTTTGATTTTATTTTTGTATCCAAGTCCTTTAGAAGAGACTTGGGAATCCACATAGCTTTTGATTTTCCTTTTCTTTTGGATGATTTAGAACATAATTCTTCCATGATGGATTTAGGAACCCATATTTTCTTTGATATTAATATTTTCTCAGTAGACCTTTGGGTTCTCTTTAGTAATTTCTTTTTGTTTGTAATCACATATCGATTAGACTAGACAGAGAGATATTCATATGTTAGTGGATTCTTGTATTTGTGATTTCTTCATTGCACATCCAAATTAATTCCAAAAGACTTCGGGAGTATGGATGAATAGGGCTGATATAGATGGTTCATATGGATAGGTTGATAGGGAGATTTCAAGGATGCATGTATTAATTCATCTTGTTAGGGGATAGGGTAAGTGGATGAAAAACTAGTAGTTATAGGCATGGTGGATGGAGGGATATAAGGACCCAATATAGATGGAAGGCTTGACAGTTTTAGCTTTGGGATATAAGGACCAAGGATGGATTTGGAGGATGGAGAAGGATGATGCTTATGTTTGAATAGAGGGAGATAAGGCATGGAAGGTATATAAAAGTCTTTAGAGTGAGCTGCATGACCAAGGTTCTTCTCTTTCGAATTCATCTTTATATCAATAGGTGCATGAGTAGCTTTCATAGGACCAATTTGGATAGGAGTAGCTGAATCTTGAGGGGATTTATTGTTTTGCAAGGGATTTTGAGGAATGATTCTTTCTTGAGGTGGACATGGAGGAGCATGAAAAGGAGATGATAGGATTCTCTGATCTTGACAAGGATATTTAGATGGTTTAGATAGGGTGTATGTCTCTTGATTTTTAATAGGCTCATTAGAGATGGTGGAAAGGATATCTTGATCTTTCTTGGGAGATAGATAAGATATAGGAGGTGTAAGAGTGTCTTCTAGGAATAAATGAAAGGAGATGATGAAATCATCATGGTACTCTTGAGATATGTAACTTTGGTCAACCATTGGATAAGGATTGATGGTGTCTTGATCTTGATCATTACTGATATTTTTTTCTGCACACTATGAATTGCCCTCTTGACATGGATCCACTTCTAAGGATGAGGTAGGATTTTTGATGTACATGAGGGATTCTTGAAAGGCTAACAGAGCATCATTTTGAGTAGGCATGATAAGCATTGAAGCAGATGGATGCTTTGGGTCTATGATCTTTGAATCCTGAGAAATACATGTAGTCATATGTCGATTAGCTTGGATCTCTTTTAGAGGCAGTCCTTGAGGGTAGACATAGTCATCATTAGAATCATTCTTTGATAGAGCTAATGTGGCTCATTTTGAAGATTTAGGAGATGGAGGAATGCTGGAAGAAGTAGATGTGATATGTGAACCATTGCTATACATAAATTCCTGATATTGATCATGCTTGAGATATATGAATCAATAGGATTTTCCACTTTGATTATGCCATCATCGATGATATCTTGAATTTTATGTTTCAACTACATGCAATCTAAAGATTTATGCTCATTTCTTTGGTGATATGCACTATAGGTTCTCTTGAATATCAATCCATGTGATGTGACTTGAGGTAATGTGATGAGATCATGCTCAAAATGTTCTTCCAATGCCAATTCATAAGATTTTCCCAAAGGAGTGAAGTCCCTCTTGTGTTTAACCCAAGGTTTTATTTCATTAGGTTACTAACAACTTTGGAGGGAGACTTCATGGTGTTTTCAGCAGTTTTTAGGGCTTTGGAGCCACTCTCTTGATCAAAGATAGGATTGTTGTGAAATTGTTCTTGATCAAAGATGGCTTTGTTGTGCTTAGATGCATCTTTTTTTGAAGAGAAAGGAAGTATAAATGACTCATGATCATAGAGAAAAGGAAAGATTGATGAGGACTTGTTGGATGGAGTATCCTTTTCCCCCTTTAATTCTTGGAATTTAGATTTCAAAGTTTGAATCTATTTTGATAAAGCAGCCATAAGAATCTCTTTGTTCTCATTATTAGGACCATAAGGTTTATCCCCTTTGATTTTAGACATTGTAATAGTTTCTTGATGCGCTTTCTTAGAAAATTAAAGAGAAGTTTTGATTATCTAATAGGTGTTAAAGTGATAGCTAAAGTGCTGATGAAGTCTAAGATCAAATGAAAAAAGAGATAATGTCTAACTGAGAAAGATATAGCAATGATTCCAATCTTGAGTCAATGTTAACAAACCTGCTCTCACAACTCAGGATAAGGACATCGTGGACAAATATGATCAAAGTAACAAGTCACTTGGACTAGCAAAACAAAGTCAGATTTCCAAATAGCAAGTGAGTCATACTATCAAGAGATTGCAGTCAATGAAAAAATAGTAGTGATGTTTGTGAGAACACAGTTTTTGTGAAAATTCAGATAGAACCGTACAAAAAAATACAAACTTGGACAACAATTCAACTGATTCTCAGAGTTTTGATACAAGATTTAGAAACTCAGGAAAGAGTTGATAGTTTAATACCAACGAGTGTAGATTTTGAATCATTGATAATTTTGATGATTTTTTTGATTGTTTTCACTCACACAAGACACATCATGGAGATATCATAAAAAAAAGCACAACAATCAAACCCTATTCCTAGGTAGAGAGAAATGGACAATACTTGTTTGAATCCTCTCTACAATAAAATACACATTCAAGTTAGACAGTTAGAATCTTGGCAGCAATGGCTCCCCTCCACGGCATACACTTCTCAAGCCTACCAAGCTTTGAATTTCTCATGATCCAAGGATCCTGATAAATTTACTTTCTCAACAAGAGGGGTACATGAGAGGTTTCTTAGGCATGTGTGTCTCACAATGCCCATATCAACAAGTAGAAAAGGATTTTGGCCACTAACTAAAAATGGTTTTAGTAAGGGTATTCATTTAAGTGTATCCTCTGTGTTCACGCAAGCGCGATTCAAGATGCTAACCCCACAAAGAACCTTAGCACAAGAAGTCAGGATATGTGATTAGGACTCAGAGGCCCCACTTTAAGTTAGCTGAGAGATGATTATAATCTCAAATGACACTTATCTTCTGAGGCTTTGGTCTCGAGGAAGCATTTTTATTATAGTGAGTCAAAGAAGCTTAACATTAGCTTGTTCTCCAAGGGTGAGTACTTTTTTCTACTTGAAAAAGCCCTCTAAGGTTGCAGATCTCAAACGGCGAATGATAATAGTGTTTTTGGATTTCTGTTCATCCCAAAAGGAGGAGAGAATAATTTACTGACATTATTTCCATTCTAAAAACAACATATAGAAGTTCATTTTAAGATTTCTTGCATGTGGATTCCTATTTTAATAAAACAAAAATAATATGCAAGAAAAGTTTTTAGAGTTCTATCGATCAAGGAAAGTTGCATGACAAATCATCAGTAGTTTGTTTTTTAGTCTTCTTTTTCAATGTCCTACAAACCACTGTTAGGTTGTAATCAACAAGATAATCTAGAGAACAACAAAGCCAAAAACTTGTCAATGTTAGAAAATTAATAAAATCAAAAAATTGATTGCAGATTTAGAAAATAGATGAAAAATAACGCACTTCCAAAAAAAATTGCACCCACAAATGTTACCATATGAGCCCAAACAAGGCTCTGGAAGTTGCAAAACAGAGGATTAGATAGGTACATTGATCAAAATCTGATGTTTCTATAACTTTTGGAAACCAAAAATAGAAACTAACCCCACCATAGTAATATTCAATAAATTCTACCCAAAAAAAATAAAAAAAAACATTTCTCAAGAAAAGGACTAAAAATGAACAAGTTATGACCCTTTGAAAATAGACAGAAAAATTGAAATGCTCAATGGTGAAGGAAAAGAAATTTCAAACCCCTGCCGATGTCAATAGAACATTTTGTTAAATTTCATGATCTGGAGGTCATCATGGAAAGCCAATAAGTTGGTAAAATGATGGTGGGATGGCCGTCAAATGTGGAATACTGGCTGAGAATAAGTGGTAGTTTTGGTGGTGGTTGGGTGGCACCTAGGTGGCATTTTTGTGGAGGGTGGTTGGGAGGAGCTAGGGGTGGGGCAGGGAGGAGACCTGAGGGAGGGATCTAAGTGGAAGAGGGGAGGTTCTACATAGGGTGGTGGAGCACAGAGGGAGAGGAGAGGAGGTGGGTGGGAGGAAGTGGGTGTGTGGGGTGGCGAAGGTGGG
>MU225418.1:164414-176934 GCA_018584345.1 Thuja plicata
GAGTGCCAAGAGGTAGGGAGGTAGAGGCTCTTGCATGGGGGTAGGGGAGAGTGGGGAGTACAACATGGGGTGGGGGGAGGGTTGAGATACGGGGGGAGGTGGGAAGAGTGGAGGAGCTCAACTATAGCTCGAGCATGGAGGTGTAGCTCAAGAAATGTTGCACTGAGCTAGGAACATAGGGTAGAAGGGACTTTTAGTCCCACATGCGCAAGGCTAGATACAAATACATTATTTTATAGAGTGTGTAACACTTGATAAATAAAAACAAAAGGCTTGGTGGTAGGCAGAGCTGTGAAATGAGCAGATTAGTATGCATAGTAAAATCATAGCTTAGAATAATGGCATGGTGTTGTAGGTGAACCCAAACATTTTTTTTGAAAAATTTGCCTCGATATGTGCAAATAAATTCTGCCTCGATTTGCATGCAGAGGGTCGTATGACCTGTTTGGGCAAAAAACATTTGCCACTCATCTAACTTTTTTCAGGTATAGGCAAGTGTATAGTCATTTTCAACTGAAATGATGAGCTAGACATGATGGTGGGGTGACATTTGGCTCAAAAGGAGATGTGGGTAATCCCCACTGTGGGCACCAAAAATATGTGTGTGATTTTGTGTCAGGTACCTGCAGCTGCAAAGACACACTTCAATAAACTATTATGGGGTTAGCTTATTAGAAAATGAAAAATCATAATATTGAAATGATCTAGGCTAACTAATATCAGCTCATTATATTTGAGTAGGCAGGAGTTTGAATCTTGCTCTCAGGTCATTGCAAGAAATAGTGATTACACCAAATCCTAAACAAAGGATTTTAAAGATAGCTAAATGATTTATTCAAAATGATATGCAAATGTCAATTTGTTGTTCATCCAAGCTAATTAAGATTTTATTTTAAGGAACCAAATGAAATCTATGATTGATTTTAAAACCCAAAATCAAATGTGTTCTAAGATTATGGTTTGTATGCTTGAAAGTAAACTAACAATAATTAAAAATCTTATGAAATGCTAAATTCTTGAAAATTTAAGAAATGAAAACTACATAATAACAATAGCTAAAAAATGGGCTCCTTGTGAAGGAAAAGAGGCTCTCTTTTATAGAAAATCTTTGTTGAATTGACGATCGAGATTAAAATAAATAAGTGGCTCAAACTCGATTGAAGAAGCACAATCCATGTGCAAATATGTTGATTGGTCGAGAGAGTCAGTTGACTGAACTGACTGGTTAATCTTTTTGGAAACTTCCAAAATCATTTTCAGTTAACAACTTTGTTTCAAAAATGAGAAAAGATAACAATAATTTAACTCAATAAAAAAGTATTTTTTCCAATTTGATAACAAGTTAACTGAAATTGATGACATCATATGCATTTTTAAAGATTTAATTGATTTTAAATGTACATTTTGTTTTTATTAATTAATTTGATTCCTTTTTAGATTTATTAACAATTTAGTAATTCTATTTAATTAATATATTAGAATATCAATTAAATAATTAAGATAAGGTTTATTTTCCAATGTATTGTAATTTTAGGAATTAATCAAGTGCATGATTGATTAGGACCTGGGATTCAGGTTAGATTATCTTGAATTTGATGAATTGCATGTTTGGTTCAAGACTTAGAAATAATCATGATTAGGGTTTCTTGATATGTGATTGAGATTAGGGGTCTAGGGTTTAGGTGACCATTTTTAGGTCATTACATGAAGCACCCAGAACTTCCTAGACAACAACTCAGGAACATGGGGAAAAACCATCCCAAAATGTTATAACAACACCATCATGCCCATATAGAGCTTTCTTCAATCCAACTAGAATATCACTAACTCACCCAATAATATTCAAAGGTGAATATTCTCTGCCATAATTGCACTCTTTTGAAGGATACTACATCCAACTCAAGTGTACCATGGGATACAAATGTACAAGGTTTCCTCCCACAAGAAAGAGCACTCATAAAAAAAAGGCTCATTATAACACTCCTACTTAAAGGAAAACTCAGACCACAACTACACAATAAGAATAGGAGAAATATGGTTTCCCATATTCCAAAAGCTTTACTATAGCTGGATACCAAGGTCACTTATCCCAATCAGACCACACTCCTACCTTCAACAAGGTCGAAATGAATCCTAAAGGCGAACATCATCTTATAGTCAAATCCATAGCCAAGCTTAGGATTGTATGATACACCACAACCATCATGTCCTTCTAGCCTAAANTGGTTTCCCATATTCCAAAAGCTTTACTATAGCTGGATACCAAGGTCACTTATCCCAATCAGACCACACTCCTACCTTCAACAAGGTCGAAATGAATCCTAAAGGAGAACATCATCTTATAGTCAAATCCATAGCCAAGCTTAGGATTGTATGATACACCACAACCATCATGTCCTTCTAGCCTAAAGCTAGGAATACCAAACTACTAGCAGTCCTCTGAAAAGTGGACCTCCAACATGGAATATTTCTAAGAAGAGGATAAATTAATTTTTATAATATCATATATATAACCATACGGAGATATAACTATGGGAGAGTCAAGAATGGAATGGGAGTCTCTCTACCTCCGCATTACATCAGTCCAAGAAGAGTTTGGGGAGCCCAGAACTCAAGCAGACATAGGAAATACTCACCAACCCTAAAATGAAATAGTGGTGTATCCAATACATCCACATCCACTCCAAAGAGGAAATCACAAAAGAAATGCATGGTCATCAAGACCCACAACACATATCAGAACTCACAGGTGGACTAAGTCACACTTAATTGTCTAGAATTAATCAATGCTAAGAAAGGAAATTCTCAAGGTCTCCAAACCACATCATGGAAGTAGAAAAGAATCACAATGAGAATGTACACTAAAACCAAAGCATGAATTTAAGATCAACCAATACCACATAAGATATGCATGAACATTAACAAGAAATAAAATTTACACAAAGATTCCAATAAATGCACAAAAGAGGTTTTGTAGAAAATACCTATTCATTCTTTAACAATTGCATATAATTCAAGGACTATAATCTCACTTAACATGATTTACATTTATTCATACCTTGCACAATGCAGTTATGGACATTCATACAAAGGATATTTACAATCCAATGCATTTTAAATCAATTGACACTTAACAAGACAATACTTCATTACCAAATAATCAAAAAAAACCTATAGTATGGTCTCTACGATGTTCTCCCTTGCACATACTATCAAAGGTCCGCATTGAACATGATAGAGTCAAAGCACACAAAACTAGGCAGCAATAGAAAACATTCGGAATAGTCACCACAAAACAAAAGGAGAAAATCCAAATAGGGGAATTATCAATTACAATAGTAAATCGCAAAAATGTGCACATTTCAACAATAAATCAAATGTGACAAGTGTCACAAAGGGATAAGTAGATAAGTTTCGGTGACTAGTCCAAGAAAGGAAATTACCAAAACCATGCTATCCTACACAACATGTGGAAAAATCCACGAAAAAAATAAAATAAAGCAACAATAATAAATTAAATTCACAAAACATTGTGACTGAAATCAATCACACAAGAGGGAGTAATCCCCACACAGTATTGAGGAATACATCATCCCATCAGTGTTAGAGAACATGCCCACACACACCAAACAATGAATCGTTAATGGTCTCAATCATAAGCTCAACTATAACCATTGTAAATGCAGAAGTATTATTTCCTAATATAATTTTCTTTATTCCTTTCCATGTAATGCAACATTTCCATTATGTCTACACAATTGAGGGTCAAAGGACTAACTCTAAACATATTTTGATTGAAAAATACAAGTTCTCTAGGTGAGCAACACAATATGGATGAGGGTTATTACACCAAAAGGATAAGCACATAAGGGTGGAACATGAGACCCAATCTCTCATAGGGGTGCTCAATACACAAAAACATGAGGATTAACATGATAATGGCTCAAGAGATGATTCAAACAACAACCACAAAGGTTCTTCCCATAATGAGGTATGCACAACTTGTACCACAAGTCATCAAAATAGTCCTAATTAAGTAAAAATAGGTTTTACAAGGACCTGAAACCTTTACAAAATTTTATACAGATAAACAATAGACTTCAACAACAACTATGTCATAGCACCAAACAAGGAAATAAAAATAGCTAGAAAGATAACATCCTAACGAAAAGAGTCTCACAAATAAACAATAAAGATAGGGACATAAAAAAAAAAGGACAGAACTAGAAAAAGATAGCTACATGCCCTCCACCATTTTTTGGGCCTAAACGACCATCATCTGCATCTAATTTACCAAATTCTTAAGGTCTTCAGTATCTTTCTCTTCCTTTGGACTCATCTTCTTGGTGCTTGCCCTTGTGCGAATTCCTAGTCTTGTGATCTCCTTCACCTCTCTGCAGTACTTTTCTCCTCTATCTCAATCTAACTTATCCATCAAGATTTGTGCATTCCCAATATAGGCTTTAAGTCTCACCAGACATTGTTCCCCTATTTTTTTGACCATTTCCTCAATTTTTTCCACCTTGATGTTCAGGTTGTTGATTTTCCTAGCATTGTCTTCTTCCTCCACCCTTTTAGTGATGTCCTTCAACTATTTCTCCATTTTACCAACTTTTTTCACAAATTCCACCAAGGCTTCTAAATTACCAACCGCCTCTTTCATTTCATCCATAAAAATAGCAACTAGTTTCTCACCAATATCAATTATTTTTATGAGATCAATCTCAGCCCTCATAAGTTTAGTTTTATTTTTCATATTAGCATTGTCTTCAATCAGATTACTCACCATACTAGTGAAATCCAAAATGCAATCCTTTCTTTGGTTTATATCATCAGGCATTTGATAATTACCAGTTTCCTCATTTTCATGGAAGTTTATTTCCTCATGCCTTGTTTCCTCTTTATCAATTCTTTTGTCAAGTTTTTCTTTCACCTTTTCTTCCTCCTTCTCCTCATTGGTCTCTGTATTCCCAATTGGATTTTAATCCTCTTCCTTTTCATCTATTTTTTCCTTCCTATTCTCTCCTCTATCATCCTCCCTGAGGTTCATCTCATATTATTCAAATTTTTCTCCATCACAACTTCCTCATTCAAGGAAAGAACAATTCTCCTCTTGCTAGGTTTTTTACCTTTCTGACTAATCTTAGTTCTCTCCATAACTTCTCCTCTTTTTCTTTTCTTGGTATCTTTTTTTTCCTTCTCTTCATCCTCATAATTCTTCTTAGTCAACTTTTTGCCTTTTTTCTTTCTCATTTTTCTCCCCTTTGGATTATCATCATCAATTTCCTTATCTATATCAAAGCCCTCGAAAAAGGGCTTCTTCTAGATTTTCTTAGATGAGGAGACCTTTTTGTAGTGTTTTTAGGGGTTTTATATCCTTTAGATTCTTCTTCATTATCTTATGTTTCTTCCTCATACATACTGTCATCTTCATCACCCTCTGTTTCTTCCTCATCCCTCTAGTTCTTCTTCAACAGAGGTCTTTCCACTTTTTTTGTTTTGAAAACCTCATAGATTAACAACATTAGACCCTAGTGAGAATCATGATCACCCTTCGGGCCTTTCTACAAATTATTAATAGTGAAATCTAATGAACTAAGCAAATAATAGGGAAAACTAACTTTCACCTTATGTCTGAAATGATTTAATATCATAAAATGGTGACCATAAGCTCAAGTAAACTATCATCGAGTGTTATATAAATAATAATCACATAAAGAACATACCTCGAAGGCCTAGATATGCACTTTGGATTTTGGTAGGAAGTGTCAACCTTAACCAGTCTGGCCTTTTCTTCTTCAAACTTTGGGAAAATCTCCCAAGCCTTATCATATATTGCTCTGTCTCTGTAAAACTTGATTCCCTTCATGCCCATTCTCGTAGCCTCTGCTATAATCTCCTCAGTGACCTCCATATGCTAATTTCCCACCATAACCTTGCCATCTTTCCAAGTTTTAGAGAAAATCCTGGTAATAGAAGGGTTTCTGCCAAGAAGCCTTTCTAGAAACACCACCATCCCACCTTCTTTCAGAATCTTCCAGAATTTTTGCATTTTCCTCCATTCATCATAGTTTACAGGATTTATTTGTTTCTTACTTCCACCCATTTGATCTCTTTGGTTTAATTTTTTATCTCTGTGATAATTTTTAAGATAGTCATTATGAATACCACAACTCATTCTCAGCAAAGCCAAATACACCTAGAAAGTGTGCCACTTCCAGCTCGTAATCACCACTAAGTACTTTCTCCTTAAATAGTAATTATGACAAATCACTTCTACGTCAATAACCTTTATGATACTTACCATTTATGATCTTTTTCTGTCTATATAAGAACCTAAAGGGCAATATAGGCTTCAGCATTATGATTTTCTTGAATGCCAATATGGATAGCTTTATTGCCTCTATAGATTCCATGTTCATCTCTTATTACAATGCCACACCCAACAACCCTTGGGTTGCCCTTTGAAGCATTGTCAAAATTAATTATCTTCCATCCACTGGGAGGGAAATCCCATATAGCATCCTCTCTCTTAGCTTTATTATCTTGTTTCCTAAAATTCCCTTTTATTTTCCAATTATTGAAGAAGGTGATGTCCTCCTCATTCAAAGGTTCAATAACTATGTCCATTAAAAGTAAGTTTTCTTTAATAGATCTCTTTATTTTGAAGAAAACCTCCTTCTCACTAGCCATTTTATTCTTGAATAATCTCCCATTCCTCTCTCTCTCCAAACTCCCCAAAAAATATAGAGAAGAACAAACTTCCACGCCTTGATCACAGTTTCATTCTTTGAAGGATTGTTCCAAGAGTTGAAAAGAATCTCCATGTCCTCAGGGAAAACCCACTCTATGTTAAGAATTTGTAGGAAGTAATCCAAAATAATCCTAACATAGGGACATTGAATAAACATATGATCCACACTTTCCTCATCTTGATTATAGAGGTAGCACCTATTCACAATTATCATACCTCTTTTTCTAAGAGTATCAGTAGTCTTTATTTTGCATCAAAATCCAACAAAAAATATTGATTTTTGGAGTAACATCTTTAATCCAATCTTTATCCCAACAAGGCTCATTAAGATCCTCAAAATCCACATGATACAGAGAGAATATAGTTACCATTTAGAATTTATTTCCATATAATCATGTCTTCTTATTAAATCAAAGTAGTAGAGTTAAGAATTCTATTGAGCTGTCCCATTTTGTTGACAATAATCGTCGGGTCCTTCCAGTGATTCCCATCCTAGTAGTCATCCATTTTCCTTCCAAATATAATTTTGCATTAGCTCTCAAAATTCCACCATTTAGGGAACTCCTTGAGGGGTGTTTGTAAGATTCACTCATCTTCCCAAAAATGAACATTTCTCCCATTTCCAACTTTCTATTTGATACCTTTTTTAATGCTATATTTTTTTTCATAGAAATTCTCCAGATAAAAGAACCTCCCCCACCCATGTCCTTATCAAGAAAGGAAGCAAGGTCTGGATGATCCTTATTATATTTTTTATTCCATATTAAAATTCATTCTCCCTTAGAGTTGTAGTATCTCCATATGAGTTTGGCAAGGAAGTGATCACTTAGATTTTTTATTCTACGTAACCTAAGACCTCCTTTATTAACATTTTGATAGACCTTATCCCAGGCTATGAGAGAAATCCTTTTCTTTTTCTCCATTCCTGTCCACAAATTTTTTTTTGAATCTTTTCAATAGCTTCACCAAACTTTTTGGGAATTTTAAAAATGTTCAAAGCATAAAGAGGAAGACCCTGGAGGGTGGATCTAAGAATTTGAATCTTGCTCGCTTGGCTTAGTAGTAGGCCTTTCCATCCAGCAAGTTTACTGTGAAATCTATCCACTAAATAAATCCATAAAGTTTTAGGAGGTTCCAAACAAAGAGGGAGAACAAGGTAAGTTCCTGGAAAAGCCCCCAAATCACAACCCACAATCCTCATAATTCTAGTCTTTCTTTTTTCAGGAACATTGAAGAGAAACACAAATCTCTTTCCCCAATAGATGGTCTAGCATGAAGTTGTGCCATATTTAGTCAATGAATTTTTAATGTTTCTAGCATTTTTAATGGAGCTTCTCCCATAAAAACTGAATCATCAACAAACTGTTGATGGGAGCAGACTTGGTTAGTAGAAGAAGTATTTAAACCCTTAATGACCCCTTTTTCTTACCTATTTCTCCATGTACCTACCCAGACACTCAGCCATAAGGATGAAGAGAATAGGGGAAAGAGGATCCCCCTACCTTAATCCCCTAGTCAACTTAAAGAACGAAGTGGGAGACCTATTGACCAGAACCAAAAAGGTGGCAGATGAGATAAACTGATATATAAGATCAGTGCACTTTTTATTAAAACCAAATGCCCTCAAATTTTTTTAAAGAAACTCCCAGTCAACCCTATCATAGGATTTAGATAGGTCCAATTTGAGGATTAGTCCTTCCTTCCTAGAAATCACAACAGAGTGCACATTTTCATGAATGGATATAATGGAATCCATAATTTGTCTACCAGGCACAAACCCATTTTGCTACCAAGATATCAAGGAAGGGAGAATAGTCAGAATCCTAGTGGTGAGGACCTTGGAAATAATCTTATAGGAAGAATTACACAAACTAATAGACCTAAACTGATCCATCTTATCAGCCCCTTTATTTTTTGGAATTAAAGCTATAAAAGTACCATTCAACTACTTCAATAATTTTCTGGATCCAAAACTCTCTTTGATAGCATTGGTTACATCCTTTTCAATGATATTCCAAAACATTTGAAAAAAGAACATAGGATAACCATCCAGACCAGGGATTTATCTCCATCAAAAGAGAAGACAACCTTTTTAATTTCAAAATTAGAAGATATAGTAGTGAGCCCTACAATATGATTATCATTTAGAATATGAGGGATGCACTCCAGAAACTCCCTTTGTTCTTCACTATTCAAATCATTGTCTTTTTGAAGCAAATTTTGAAAAAAAAATCTTGGCCTCCTCATCTTCGAATAAAGTACCACTGATTTTGAGCTTAGAGATCCTATTAGCCATTTTCTACTTAAGAGTAGTCATAAAGAAGCATTTACTATTTCTGTCTCCCTCCTATTGGGACTGAAAAAAGTAGTAAGGGTTTTTGAAGTACCATGTTAAAATTTTGCATTTTGACCCCTATAAATGCTTTTTGAGCCTTTTTTCCTATATGAGATTCTAAATTTTTCCATGCATGTCAAGTACTCATCACTCTTGTTTAGGCATATGAAGACATCCTAGTTCATTAATTTCAAGTTTAGATTTATTTTGTGATGTCTTGTTTTGAGCACTTGTCAAAATCTTCATTTGTGCCTAAGTGTCAATCTGTTGTAACAGGCCTAGTTTGCCTTTGAATGTCTTGCACCCAGAAATGTTTCATGACCCACCACTTTGGGTAATGTTTAGTATGAATATAAAAGAACCTATTTTTCAAATCCCTAGTCATTTCTATATGTTTTGACTAGGTTTCAAACCCCTCAAAGTTGGTAGTTTACTGTTGGCATGCAGTGTAATTGATCAGAATTTTGAGTAGCCTTGATTGTCTGACTGTAACTTTTGACCTTGTGACCAAATTGAAAAAATTCCTTTTTTACTCCATTATAAAGGTCAAATAATTTTTGACTCTCCGTCTTCAGGTCACGACATGTCCATTTAGTCAGTTTGCTAAGCCCATTCCATTTGCAGTTTCTATCAGTGTGCCAAACTGCCAAATACAGATTTCTGAATGACCTAATTTGAGGTCTTACAATTTCACACCGGGATGAGTGAAATGGATAATTGAAAGGTCCCCTATATTCTAGGCATGGAAATTTTCTATCCTGATGATTTTTAGGTCATGATGAATCTATTTGTCCAATTTGCCAATCCGATTCCGTTTGCAGTTTCTAATAATTTGATGCAGATTAGTTGCACAGTTTGGTTAGAGGCCCTATATGCAAGGTTATATCTTGAATACTATGATTGATCACATCAGGAAAATGGTTTCCCTTAATTATATGAAAAATTTAATTCAAGTTTTCCAGGTCTCAGATCTTGAGGGTTTTGTTTTCCCACTTTTCAAGTTTCCTTTCATTTGCAGAAATCAATATTCTTCATGTTTCCTATTTTCTGCATTTCCATGTGGCTAATTTTGAGGGGTTGCCAAATGTGCCTGGATAATTGTCAAGAGGCACCCTTTTGGATCTGTATCATCCATATATCATACTTCCAGTATCTAGAGGCTTGAATTCTCAGGAGATCTTTTGACATGTTTTCAAAGCCGAAACCAAATGCAGTTCATTGCTCTTAGACAAGGTAATTTGCAGAATTGTTGTAAAGAGGTGACTTGGGCGATTAAAATATTTTCACCTATTTGGTTTCACCAGGTGTCACTTTGCATCATGGAAGAATGTCAATCATGGAATGTGTATACCCATTGCCATGTCGCGATTACCTGATCTTGTCAATTTTTAAAGGTAGCCCCAAAGGCTAGTTGCCATTAATGTGATCATCTTGCAGAGATGTGGAAAAAGTGAATGATGTGATTAAATCCTTGATGCACCTTGGTTTGTTCTCATTGACTAAATCCATTATGGTATCCTGAAGGTAGTTTGGGGTTTTAAGAGTTGGTCCTTTTGACGATCATCTTGGATTGTCGTTCCTTTCAAGTGCAAAGTGCATTTACCATAATGGAAGAGTCTGTTGGTACTCAAAAATACAAGGTTTTTGAGTACCTTGTTAAAAAATTTGCATTTTGGCCCCTTATGAGAACTTTTGAGCCTTTTTCCCAAATACAATTTTGAATATTTTCATGCATATCAGGTGTTCATCACTCTTGTTTAGAAATAATAAGACATCCCAGATCATCAGATTCAAGTTTTGAGTCATTTAGTGATGTCTTGTTTTGAGCACTTGTCCTTTTTTGCATATGTTGATTATAGTGTCAAATTGATATAACTAGCCCACTTTGCATCAGAATAATTTGCGACCTGTTGAGTTTCATAGTTCACCACTTTGGGAATTTTTAACATGTATATTAGAGAGCTTATGTTTTAAATCCTAAGTTATTTTGAATCCATTTGATAAGTTTTCAGTCTCCCCAAAGTTGGTCCTATAGAACTATCTTATTTCTCTATCATGTCTAGATATCTGAATAGCCTACTTTGAGCTTCTGCAAGTTGTACCCATTTGAATGCATTGCATAATTGAATGTTCCCCCATCTTGAAAACATGAAAGTGTACCCATTTGAAGAGTTTCAGACTCATACCAATCTAGTTGTTCACTTTCCCAACTTGATTCTAAATCCAATTTATGCATATTCTCTGAGTGCAAAATCAGGGAAAATTATAAGATGCTAACTTTGCAAATTGATTCCGATAGATCATTTCACCTTCAGTGCAAGCTAATTGAAGATTCATGTTCCATCTGCAAAGGTGAATCAAGTTCGAGAGGTTCAAATTCTGGGGGCTCATTTTGATTAGTTTGTGAATCAAAATTTGAAGACAGTTTGTGCAGTTTGGCAGTGCAAAGAAGAGGTTTTTAAAAAATTTTAAGTTATAAAAGGGAAAAATGAAACCATGGAAAGGGGAGCCCAGCCCTATATAGAATATTAAAGGTATTAACCAGAAATAAAAGTTAGCCATTAATGAGCAGCACTTTGGAGGCAACTTTTAAAAAACTGAAAATGCAAGTGCACAGCCAGCCACGTTTTTTATCATATCTCAAAAAATATGATCTAGATTGGGATAAATTTTGGATATGTTTGAAATCACCATGCTAGAAATCTACAATAAAAATTTGAGACAAATCAGAGTTGAAACGCAAAAGTTATGGCTCTCTGAGTATTGACAGCAATAGCAAAGTTTCAAAATGCACAGAGATATATCTCACATGCATGGGGCTATGAAAGTTTTTAGTATTCATTTACTCCAACACTTAGTATATGATTTGAAGAAAGAACCAAGAGGAAATTTGGTGGGTCTCTTTTTTGAAATTTCAAAATTCTAGTGGGCCCCATAATTTTGGAGTAAAAATACATAAAGTTAGTCTCCTTGTCTCCAAGTCTCCAAGTCTCCAAAGCCAAGAAAATCATCTAGAGACTTAGAAACTAAAGGTAGTCTCCAAGTCTAACCATAGTTGGAAAAATCATTCAGAGACTTAGAGACTACACTATCTAAGTTAACCATAGTCAAGGCATGGTCAAGGTGCAGTCAAGTTAAGCTCATTCAGAGACTTAGAGACTAAAGGTAGTCTCCAAGTCTCTAGATCGAACCATGGCTAAGAAAAAGTTTATGAGACTTAGAGACTGCATTGTGCAAAGTAACCACACTTGAGGCATGGTTAATGGTTGAGTTAAGTTAGTCTCCATGTCTCCAAGTCTCCACCTCTCCAAGTCTCCAAGTCTCCAAATCAAACCCATGGTTGAGAAAATCATCTAGAGACTTAGAGACTAAAGCTTGTCTCCAAGTCTCCAGATCTAACTGAGGTTAAAGAAATCTTTCAGAGACTTAGA
>MU225418.1:204066-217132 GCA_018584345.1 Thuja plicata
CTCCCAACCAAAGAATTATTCATTCTTGCAATAGTATGATCAATAATCTGGTCGGGAATATCTATTGCAAAACTCCCTTGAGAGGGTTTCAAAATGTTCTTAACTGGTGGTAAAGATGACTTACATGTTGGTTTAACTCCAAGTAGGGATGCCCACTTTTTCTGGTCTCCTATTTTCCTCTTGACTCAATAGACCTAGGTCCCCCTGGGTCCCTAGGTGCAAGTCTAGCATTAGGATCCTTCCCTTGGTTCCTTTTTTCCTTAGCATCATCCGACTTGCTGTGCAAAAGTCCCTGCACCCTTCGCACCAGTCCCTCAAAATAGTTAAAAAAACATGACAACACCAAATTTACAAGGGTAGGGTAGCAATCCCAGCATCTCACATGAGGTAAATAGTCTCTACTACCATAGTGGCCTTATTCCACTCAATGAAAGGTAGATACAAGGTCATAAGGTATGAAATTCTAGGTCCACATGATTCGGATGAACAAGCAATATCAACAAATTCTTTAGAACCTCACGGCTCTTCTAAAATGATTAATAACCAAGAAATTTGGGGACATAAGTCATTAACCTAAATCATCTATTGTAATAAATAATTTAATTCATTTTTCTTGATTCATATCTCTTTTCAATAACTATCATGATACAAAAATAATTATCTATGAGAGGAATGCACTAGAATACAAGAAATAAGATGCCACATATAACCAACATGAATTAGTTCATTTACTTTATCATTAAGAAATAAACATAAGAATATAATGCACATTACTTAATAAGGGAGTAAAAAAATAGGCACTCAAGGCCAAATATGGACACGAATCAATGACTCCAACTAAGGGATCACACATGTAGTCAAGCCACAAGGACATATCAACTCCTGCAGCAGTCTAGGGTCAACATACACACATTAGATATCATGTCATAGAAAAAGACAACATAACCACTATTCCAAGGAATTCACACACACAAACTACATAAGGGTCACCAAACATTAAAACCAAGAGAAATTTGCCAAACTATGGTCTAACATGCTTACTATTGGTAATCGCACAAGGGTATCATCCATCCCTAAAAGGCAGAAGATTTAGGGCGTACTCTTCCTCCCACAAAAGTCACTTGCAGTGGCTCCTCCAGAACACTCATGAATACCAAGCCTAGGCTCCCAAGAAATAATCTACCACTACTCACAACACTACTCATGTGCACTCACAAAGCAACAAGATCAACTAAGCGGGCAACATATACCAAGAGATCCCAACGTATGAATACAAACTCTGATACTTGTTCGTGTGAAAAGTGGTTGATACCTGCAAGCTACAAACACACACTTAAATGAATCATTATTTGGTTATCTTATCAAAGTATGAATTCAAACATCAACTAAACTTACTGAAACTGACTCATTGTCTTGTAGTAGGCAAGAGCTTAGACTNTCTGATACTTGTTCGTGTGAAAAGTGGTTGATACCTGCAAGCTACAAACACACACTTAAATGAATCATTATGTGGTTATCTTATCAAAGTATGAATTCAAACATCAACTAAACTTACTGAAACTGACTCATTGTCTTGTAGTAGGCAAGAGCTTAGACTTTCTCTCAGGTCATCGCAAAAGTCTAGTGACTACACCTATTCTAAATGAAGGATTTAAAAGATAGATGAATCTAAATAAAAATGCAAGTGTGATAAATCCAATGCTAATAAGAGATGTATTTTAAGTCACCAAGTTGAAGTGTGATGATTCTTTTTAAAACTCAAAATCCAAATGTGTTCTAAGTTATAATATTTGCATGCTTGAAATCAAAGTAAAACAATTAAAAAATAAATCTAAATGCTCAAATGATAAACGAAAGTTAGAATGCTATAAAATACTGGAGATTAGCAATAATTAAAAATTTAGGAGCCTTTGTGAAGGAAATGAGGTTCTCTTTATAGAAATCTCTCTCGAATCGACGGTCGAGATTGAAAACCAAAGAGTGGATAGTACTCAATTTGAAGAAGCACAATCCACGTGCATAGAGAATGATTAGTTGAGAGATTCAGTTAACTAAATTGGTTGATCAGTCAATCAAGAAACTTCCAAAATCTATTTTCAGTTAACTAGATTGTTTCCAAAATGATAAATAGACAAGAATATGTTAACTAAACATGACTAGATAGTTTCCAATTCAAGAATCAGTTAACTAAAATTGATGACATAATATGCATTTTTAATAATTTAAAAGATTCTAAATGCTCATTTTGATTTCATTTAATTAATTTAATTCCCTTTCAGATTTTATTGACAATTTAGAAATTTATTTAATCAATATATTAGAATATTAATTAAATAATTAACTTAAGGTTTATTTTCCAATGTAATGTATTTTTAGGAATTAATTAATTAATCAAGTATGATAATTAGTTAGAACCTCGGGTTCAGGTCAAATCATCTTGAAATTAATGAGTTACCCACTTGGTTTATGACTTAGAATAATCAAGATTAGGGTTTTTTGATAAGAAATTGAGATTAGGGTCTAGGGTTTAGATGACCATTTTTCAGGTCATTAGATTTGCCCCTCTTTGAATTGATGTGCGATCAAGATATTGATTCAAAGATGAGTTAGTGATAAGACAAAGAATAGTCTGATTTGAAGTGATGAAACCATTCTTGTTGAGGAATACCTACTACGAGCTTGATTGGGCAAAGATTGATCAAAAGATATAAGAAAAAATGCTCATCTTGATTTGAATTGATGAAACTAAACATTTGTTAGAGAATCTTAAAAAATTTGATTAGTTTGAATAAATAACCAGTTCAAATTGAAGCGATGAAACTGATTACCATTAAGAGATTTGATTATCAAGAAAATTAACTTTATTTGAAGTGATGAATCTAATTTGACCATTGTATCTGGCTTCAATAATGAATAGCTTGTATAAGATTGATATTGTCTAGTTTAGAGTGTATTCACCAGTATATAAGACCATTGATTAGGTTGTCTTTGATTTAAGATGATCTCAACTTGATTTGATGTGATGAAGCTAAGATGCCCCAAGCAATGGGGTCTTGATTGAGGATGTGATCACTGCACTGTTGATGTCCCTATCCTTCCCCCTCGGGAGAAAAATCAAAATATGGCTAGGTGCCCCAATGATTAGAAGCAATTAATTGATAACATGATGCAGGAATAAGATGATCTAATTAGAAAGAGGTCCCAAGTGGCTAGAATAGAATCTACACTTGATGGGAGGTCCTATTAACCATATTTGACTAAAATTTATGATAGGAGGATTGGATGAAAGAAAGTATGAGAGATTTCCATTGGTTTGGAGTCTAGACAAACTCATTGTGCAAGCAGTGAGCTACAGTTCATTGAAAAAGTCAAACATCAAAAATGACAAGTAAAACAATTTCAGATTTGATTTTGATCTTGAAAATGAAATTAGGACAATCATATTAGCTAGGGGTGTCATTTCCACATCAATCAATGCAAAACTAAGCACTTGGAAAAAGGAAGATTGATCGATTGGAGCCTCAGATCCTTCTAATTGGAGCGAGATAAAGCTATTATGTAGATTTCAACACCATGCATATGCAATGAAAAACTATTATGAATGAAACCTAAGGTGTAGTCATTGAGCTTTAGCCTTGAATTTTTCATCATCGAGCGTTTGGGAACATCGGAGTTGCTACAATCCTTATTGCTCCCACTGCGACCATAAGAATATGAATATGACTTTCATCAGATAATATATGGGAAACTAACATAAGAATCAAGGAAAAAAAGTCAAGATGACCTAAATGTCATTTCCAGTTGATATTGTAAGAGTATACTAGTATCAGGGCATTCAAAGTTGAGATAACCATGAGTATGATCTTTTGTAAACAAGCAGAGCAATAATAGTCAAGGAGATAGTTCTGACCTCACCTTGGTGTGAAAGTAAATAGGATCAAGGGATGTGAGGCTTTCCCACCTTAATGAAGGAGCTCTTATCACATACACCCTTGTTTATTTGATGTTGTAGGATCATAGATACCACACCTACAAATAGCAGACAAAGAAAAGATTAACAAAAATTAAATGAGATTACGAAACATACAATAAAAATTTCTACATACCTTAGAAAGTTTTCAAGTTTGTATATGTATGAGGTGTTGAGGAATAGCATCATTCTTTTGGGTGTGGTGTGTTTTATTGTTAATGATTAGTTGTTTACATTTGCATTACCCAATGTGTGTTGAGAAACACAGATATATCCAAATGGGTAGTGTTAAGAAACATTGTTGGTTAGGGTGTTGAGAAACACCAGTGTGTCAATAGAAAATTATCCTACTAAAATGGGAAAAAGAAGTGCCTCATATTCGTTCATCGATAGATCAATGTGGAGCCCTTGCCCCCTAGTAAAAAATGGACAAAAGATAACTAACTTGACTCATACTGCTGAGATAAAGCTGATTTGATTTCCCCTAGACCATGACTCTGGATCGGTTTCAAGATAGGAGGGTTCTCAGAAGAACCAAAGTCTCATGAAAGTGGCTAAAAGCTTATGCACAAAATAAAGAGAAAAGGATTGCCAAGACTGAGCATTGATAGATGGAGTGCTAAGTACAAGAGGCACCTATCTATCAGGTTTTCACCTACTTGGTAGATATTTTATTTTTTCTTCCATGGTGCATGTTTACCAGGTTTTTACCAAGGCACTTTTTTCTTATTTTTCAATTTTTTTTGTCTTTTTCCATTTTTTTTAATTTTATTTTTTATTTTATTTATCAAGGCACCTATTTACCAAGTTTTCACCAAGATGATTATGTTTTTTCCAGGACTTTTTCCAATTTTTAGATTTTTTTGAAGATCATAAATATGTACATGGTGTTGGTGATCAAGAATTCCTTAGGTGTAGAACTTCTTTAGATGGAGATTTTTGATGGGCTCCCAGAGGTGTTCTCCTTCAGGTGTGGAGAGTTGATAGGATCCAAAGTCGAATGTTGTAGTTATGATATAAGGACCCATCTAGTTGGGTTCAAAGTTCCCCTTTTATTCTCTGGGTGACTGCTTATGGGGATTATCTCTCAACACTAGGTTCCCCACCTCTAGTTCTCTTGGTTTGACCTTTTTGTTATATCCTATAGACATTTTTTTTGATAAGATCAGAGGTGATCAAACACCACTTGTTGATGTTCATTTAATAGTTCTATCTCTTAAAGTGTTGAGACCCTCTGGTCTTCATTTGTGATCAGGATTCATAGAGAAATCTTTATAGATGGGATTTCTACTTCTATGGTTAATATTGCTTCTGGTCCATAGACAAGAAAAAAGGGGTTTTCCTCAGTAGGTGTTCTGATACTTGTTCTATAAGCCCATAGTATGGGATTAATCTACAAGTGCCAATCCTATCTAGATTTGTTTACAATATATTGTAACATTTTACACAATTTTTTATTAGAGGCCTTAGCCTATCCATTATCTTATGGATAATAAATGTAAGAGAAGTGGTTTTTAATCGTGAACTTGTCACAGAGTTCTTCGATATTGGTGTTTTTAAACTATCCTCCATTGTCAGTTATAATGGAAGAAGGAATGTCATATCTATAGATAATGTGATTTATAATGAATAAGGCCACTTGTTGGCTAGTAGATTTGATTAGTGGGACCACCTCCACCAACATTATGAAATATAGAGTGGCGGTGATGATGAACTTATGCTCATTAGAAGAAGATGGGTTTATCTGACCAATGAGGTCAAATACCCACTGCTGGAAGGGCTAGTGTGTGATAAAGGGAATCAGTTCCCTTGCTAGAGCATGTATAATATTTCCATGCAGCTAGCATTTATTATATGTTATTGCATCATATGTAACTACTTCCTTTTCCATGTCTGGCCAATAATAACTCACTCTCAGCAATTTTTGGCCCAGAGTTAGACCATTAGAGTGAGAACCACAAATACCATTATGGACCTCAGCCAATGCATGTTTGGAATCCTCATTTTCTAAACACCTAATAAACATACCATCTATTCATCATCTTTAAAGATCATCAGATATGAGAACATACCATGAAGCATTTCATGCAAGAATTAGACCATTAGAGTGAGAACCACAAATACCATCGTGGACCTCAACCAATGCATGTTTAGACTCCTCTTTTTCTAGACACCTAAGAAACTTATTTTCTATTCCTCATCTATAAGGATCGTTAGCTATGAGAACATACCATGAAGCATTACAGATAAGGTGTCGTTGTTCATTGCGAGTAAATACATCAGGGATGACCTAATGGTGCAGGTAGGCGTAGATATTTTTTGTATCAGGATGACTCATGTACTATGATAGTATAGACCATGTGGAAGTCAGGGGATTTGTAAGTAGGAAAATGAAGTTTATTCACTAGGAACACATAGCGGAAGCCTTCCTCTTGTGGTTGTGAGGATGCTAGTATAGCCATTGTATTAGTTGCTATGTTATGTGTCCTTGGGACCTTCTGAAATGACATGTGGGTAAAATATTTTATAAATTCATCAAATATTCTATAATAAGGCATGAGATTATCATCCTTAGTTTTTTACACATAATTGGTTTGGTTGATGATGAGCTAGGAGTCACCATAGATGTGTAACTCAGATATGTTCCATTCTCTAGCTAGTTTGATTTCATTGACCAAGGCTTCATATCCAGCGATATTATTTATACAAGGGAATAGTAGCTTGTATGCCTTTGGTATGGAATATCTCTAGGGTGTGATGAATAGTACACCTACACCTAAACCCAATTGTTTGAAAGATCCATCAAAGAACATTTTTGAAGACCTGTGAGTTATGTGCAGAATAGAGCTATCTAGAAATTTAGTATTGATAGGGAGATCATCCTGTAATGGAGCATCAACTAGTTAATCTGAAATAGCTTATGCTTTGATTTCTTTGCACTCAACATATTCGATGTCAAACTCACTAAGGAACATGAACCTTTTTTTCCATCCTACCAGTTAAAGTCGCTTTACTCAAAAGATATTTCAATTGATCTATCTTTGCAACTAGATTTGTAGAATAAGCTAACATGTAATGTATAATTTTTTGAGACACAAATACAACTGCAAGACAATATTTATCTATCACTCAATAATTCAACTCTTATGAGACCAAGTTTCTACTGATGTAGTAGATGGCTCTCTCTTTTTTGTTTTTAACTTCTTATTCTAGGAGTTCCCCTAGTCATGTTTCCATGGCATAGATATATATGATCAATAGTTTTCCTGATGTAAGAGGCATCAATATTGGTGGATTAGCTAGGTATTCTTTGATCTGGTCAAAGTTCTTTTTACATTCTCCATTCCATTGATATGTGACACCCTTATGTAAACTTTTTTTGAATGGTTATGACTTGTCTGCCAATTCTGAGATAAATCTCCTGATAGACTTAATTCTCCCTTGAAGTATCCTCACCTAACTCATGTTCTTAGGTGGTGGCATCTCTAATATTTCTTGTACCTTTGTAGGGTCTACCTCTATTCCTTTTACTGGGATAATGTAGCCCAACAATTTTGTAGATGTTACATCGAATGCACACTTATTTGAGTTTAGTCTGAGTTTAAATTGGTCCATTCTATTTTACCCAAGTCTTGGAAGTGTGTGGATATTTCCATGTTTTTGACAAGTGTATCATCAACATAATCTTCCATATTTGAATGCATCATGTCGTGAAAGATTGTTGTGACAACTTGTTGATCAGTATCACCTGTGTTTTTAAGCCCAAATGTCATAACATTCCAGTAGAAGGTGCCCCAAGCACATCTAAATTCAATCTTTTCTTGGTCTTCTAGAGTAATTTTGTTTTGATTGTATCCAGAGAATCCATCCATGAGATAGTACATTTCATACCCATCTGTCATATCCACAATTATATAAATGTTGGGCAAAGGAAATTCATCCTTCACACAAGCTTTGTTAAGATCCATTAAGTCAGTACAAAATTAGATAGATTTTTCTGGCTTTCATACTGGTACAATGTTTCAAATCCACTCTGCATATTCAATAGCTCTAATGAACCCAACTTTGAGTAGCTTTTCATGTTCTTCCTTTATCAGCAAAGCAACATGAGGGTGCATTTTTTGGATTTTTGTTTCACTATTTTGACACATTGTATAATAGAGATATGGTGCGTAATCTGATCTGGATCTAAACCATGCATGTGTGAATAACTCCATGCAAAGTTTATTTTTTTTTTTTAAATAACTCAATGAATTCTTTGTGATCTTTTGTTGATAATGATTGTTCTACATGAATGATGTGTGGATGCTCTGCTATCCCAATATTGACAGGTTGTGTTGGTTTGATTAGTACTAATGATCATTCCTAGAAGTGACTAGGCTTGATATCAAGTACCTCATCCTTGGGCTCCTTAGAGAGGATTTCACCATCATATGCATCTTTTCTATTTACCATTTCCTGTTCTGAAACTGCCACAATGTGGTTTTTGCCTTCATAACCTCTATTATTTTTTGTCTTTATTTTACAACTGAGGTACTTTATATCCACTTCATTCATATTCACATTAGGTTCACTAGTGGAAGAAGTTACTGGTTCAATAATGTTTAGGTAGCAGGATAGAGCATACTCATTGGGGAATGTAGGGAGCTTTATAGGTTGTGCTTGCAAGACCCATTCAATGAGTTTAGGATGTATGAGTGGAAATGGATTGATAGGTTTGAGGTTGTTCACAATATGTTCATCATAAACTTGGTCTGTTAAGTAGATACCTAAGTCGGTACCCTGTATATATGTGTTCAAATTAGTAAGAGCCCTAACGACATTGTCAAAGTCCATGTCAATAATTAGAGGTTCTAACTCATCTGATCTAGACCTTGAACCTTCACCTACCTTAAATAGAGTTATGTATTTTTGCACCATATCCATCTCTTTATCTTGAGTTTCCTCTGACTGACTATCAAACTCATACTCATGAGATTTTGTTTCAACATAATCTACCATATCTAGGACTTGCCCCTATTTTGGGTGAGATCTATATAAGACCTCTACTATGGTCAAGTCCCCATTTTTTGCATCAGGATCTTGTTGATATTTGGTCACCTTTGACTGATCAGGAACCGCATGTGATTCCCTTGAGACATGTTCTTCAGCAGCATTGATCTGTGTTGTTTTTTATTCATGCTTAAAGAGGAGAGATAGTACACAAGGAGGAATAGGATACAAATATTCATCTTCATCATCATAATCATCCCACTTGCAAGCGGGTGTGTCACTTCTTTGAATTTTTGTCTCTAAAGTAGATTTTTTTTCATTTTCTTCATCTAGACAAGTCTTGTCTTTCTTTTATTTGTCTAGATGGGCTTTTGCTTTCTATGCCTTCTTGGATAAGAAACCTAGGCCAGTTGTGTCTTTAGAGAATTGGTATTCNGTCACTTCTTTGAATTTTTGTCTCTAAAGTAGATTTTTTTTCATTTTCTTCATCTAGACAAGTCTTGTCTTTCTTTTATTTGTCTAGATGGGCTTTTTCTTTCTATGCCTTCTTGGATAAGAAACCTAGGCCAGTTGTGTCTTTAGAGAATTGGTATTCAATAGAGATGGGTTCTAGAAGTCCATTTTGGTTACATCCAAGTGTTCATTTTCCTGGATAACCCATTTTTCAAGCTATTTCATACCTAACTCCATAGATTTTTGGTGATATTTCACATTGTTTTACTTCATCATTCTTGGGCTCCCTACATATCCATTCAAAAATTGCTTGTTCTTCTTTCCCATCTTCTAATGGTATGTCTTCTTTAATAAAATCACCATGATAGATTGCTTTAGGTGGTGTTAGTTTCATCTCTTTTGAAGGTCTTCTTTAGGACCTAGGTGATGTGGGAAGAGATGTGATTTATATGATTAGTTTAACTGTGTATTCACCCATACCAATGTCCTTTAATTTCAGCTTCTTTTCCAATTTTTTCATTAATTTTTCGGTGGACTCTGAATCTTCTTTTTTGTGGGATGAGAGTATCTTCTTCCTATCATAGTACATTACATGCATAGCTGGTGTCTACAGGAATGTTGAATTTGACACCATTGAATGGAAATTTGATGCACTCATGGTAGGTGGACAAAATAGCTTGCATCTCATGAATCCAGGGTATTCCCAACAAGATGTTTTAAGCCAATGGAAGATCCAATACCTAGAAGATTATCTCTCTGTCAGCTAGTCCCAGTCTAATAGGGAGAGTTATGAGACCTTTTGAATATCTCTCTTGTTCATCATATGTCTTTATAGTAATTTTCTTCTTTGGATCAATGGCATACTCTAAATATCCCAATTGTTCAATTAAGTTATATGTACAAATCTTCAACCCTGTGGCTCCATCTATCCAGGCTCATTTGACACGATGCTTATTGACCATCACTTAAATATACAAGGGAAGATTATTTAGATGACTCAAGGATGTATCATATTCTTCCAAAAATTATAGATAATGTGTCAAAGTCAAATGACCCAACATATATTGAAACTGATAGAGATCCAAGTATTTGGGGATGTTGGAAGTTGATAAGGCTTTATCTAAGATCTATCTGTGAGCGAGAGAGATTTTGATAAATTAAAAGATCAAAATCTAGGCGTTAGTTCTTTGCAATTGCTCATAAATGATATAGTTTGCAGCATGGGAAAAAGCAAGTTGTTTAGACTGCAACACCTTGGAGGTACTCACAGTTGATTTTTTTTGGTTGGCAGCCACTGTTTGGATGTCATTGGTTGTTTTTTGGATGAGGAAGGGTTGGAAGATCCTCCCCTTCCTAAGGTAACCTTTTCTTGTGGTCAAGTCATGCCATTGGCCATTCTGGACTCCTTATCATTTTTTCAATGATGACATTACAATACTCAAGAGAGATTGGTTCAAACATGTGGATGAATTTATCATCTTGAGTGTTGTACATATGATTGACCCCAAAACCTTCTTTATATATTTCCCATTTTTCATATTCAGGTAAGGGGTTCTTCAATGCTTTGTGATCAACAATCATAGCATGGTTGTCAACTGTGATTGTTTCATTATCAATGAGGTCTTGGATCTCATGTTTTGACCTCATACAACTCTCCATTATATGCCCTTTATTTATGTGGAATGCACAATAATCATTGTCTCTGCACCATTTTGGTTTTATCTTTGTTTTGTATGGCTTGGAGTTATCTATCAACATGGTCAATTTGTTTTCTAGTAGAGTCTTTAGAGCTTGTAGGAGATTTTTCTTGCAATCTCCTTTCCTAGATGAGGTTTTGAGACCAAGTTGTGGGATTAAAAAATTAGGACACAAATTCAACACCCTCAGCTGAGAGGATACAAGAGACAAGTTCAATTAACAAGGATTAATTCTTCCTTCACTTTAAGCTCCACATTACACATGCGGGCATACCTAATGTACACACACATAACCCTTTGTGAAAAATAATAGCTTGCAGATATATAACTGTGGAATAGCTCTCAAACATATAGGTAACATGTACCTCAATGTTTTTACCAAATCTTATGCAGTATCCTACTTGCATAAAGTATTTTTGAAAACCAAACCTACTCTAACTCTTTCCTACAAAGATGAAAGGAAAATATTTTCATTGATGATTTGATTAATGGATCTGTGAAATATCCTAGATCCCACATAGACTAGTGCCTTACCCAATGGGAAACATGGTCAATCACAATCACGAAAAAGGAATATTATGAACAAAGAAGAAATCACAGTCTAATATGTCCAATGCCTTACATCAAACATACCCTATTAATCAAGTTCTACTTGTGCATCCACCAGTGTGTTCAAATATGCAACTACCTATTCAAAGTATGTAAACCTCCCCTTGGAAGAGACCCATGAATAGACAATACATTGATCAACATAGCACTGATAGACAAGTTTGTAATATTGTTGATACCCAAACTCATACACATGTGGAAAAAAATCCAAAAACACAGTTATCTTTCAAACAACTCTATTACAGATCTACAATAGAAAAGACTAAAAAACCCTATATACCTTAACCTATATGATTTGGAAAGAAAAATGGAGACACTTGATAATAGTACAACAATACTAAGGTTTCATTAATAAAGCTAGCTATTCCAATTCATGTTCTTCTCTGAAACTAGAAAGAGATCAAGAACACCCTATATGGAGAGAAAAGGAAGATTATCTAAAAGGAACCACACTTGGAATATACCCTGAATTTTTTACAGAGAAATGGGAACCCTCACAATAGATAAAAAGAAGGAACTTAGAGGAGAGGGAAACCCTAGAATTGAAATCCATTTGAAATCTATCCCTTCATATCTGATTCTGCACCAACCTTTTTTCCTCCAAATGATTAATCTTTCTTCAAAAGATCTAAAAATGATTCGGATATGTATAACCACTCGCTTGAAAAAATTAACTTGGTCAATAAATGTAGACCCATCAACAGTCTAATCAAAACCCTAAACAACACCACTTGACCAAAATGAAACAAGAGTCATTAAATATCCATCCCTTCAGCACCCTATAACATCATAAATATGACCCAAAAGAGCAGATTCATCAATTTATTATCATGTCGCATAAGACACAATCTAATGCTTCAAAACCATGTGGAAATCATTTAAATATGCAAACAATCCAGTACAACGGCTACACCTAGATCAAAAAACTCCATTGACGGATGAGATTGAATTTTATGTCAACTTTAAAACACAGTCATATATCATCTTTTAAAACACTGGTGAGCCAAGATCGGATTTGGACATGCATCACCTAGGCACAATGCCTTGAATAATATCCATCATGTACGTTTGTTGAGATTGATGAATATCAATCTACCCAAGAACCCTGCATGCAAAACTGCTACGAGAATGAAGACAGAAGATAGAAGAAACAGAAGCTATGGTGACCGATAGGCCAGAGATTGAAAAAGCATGTTGCAAGAAATGATATTTTATTAACAACAGTAATGAAATTACAATCTCCTTAAGAATTACAAAGCGGACAATCCTTATAAAGGATGCTGAAACCCTAAAAAGGGAAACTAACAGAAATAGAAACTACCTAAGATTAGCTTAAGAAAACTAG
>MU225418.1:235418-247522 GCA_018584345.1 Thuja plicata
GGGGGGGGTTCCTTAAAGTTATCCCTGGCCTTAAACGGCTCCCTTCCATTCTGCAAATAGTGAAGTTTTGTGGGTTCCATCCCCACCGCAGTTTTTACTTCCTAACAGGAGTTTTCTGCAATATCATATCTTGTGTTATGTGTTTATCATTTTCATCAATGTTTCTATGAATATTGCAAACTATTAAAGATTATGAATGAATAATACATACATAATAAAGAACAATAGTAATGGTCAGTAATACTATAATGAATGATTACTAATGATGAAGTGTGAAAGGTGTTAAAAAATTTAGAGGTACTGATTCACCCCTCCCCTCTCAGTACTAATTCCATTAATTCCAACAATAAATGCATAAAAATGGAGGGGACACTAGTTCTCAACCCCCAAATATTTAACAATTTATTTTATTTTATTAGACAAAGTAAATAAAAACAGTGAGATGCCCAACTGCACACGAATGGTAAAAATCAAGAAAGGAAAGAAAAATAAAAAGAATCCATCAAATTGTAAATTGATCCACATGAACGAGATAATTTGTGGCACGATTCCAATGAGCCACTACCCACAAAATACAATAGTAGGATCGGTCACTACAAAATTAAAACCAAATTTATCCCAAGAGAGTTTGGAGGATAAACTTCAAAACTAGCAAATTATAAAATCAAAAGTGAAGTTAGAATTCACTTTTTGCCTAATATAAGCACTTCTAAAAAAGTGCCTTATAAATTAGAATATTAAGCCACTTAAAAAAATAATTGGAAAATTCCCCAAATTAATTAAAACTATTCCCCACATTTGGAATTCGACATTGGAAAATTAGCTAGAAATATAATTAAAATTAAAAAAAACATTAAAATTCCCCCAAAAGTAATTAAATCAGCATTAATTAATAATGTTTGCGACAACTGTGAGACCCTAAATGCACAAACATGTTCACTGGTCAAATCACATAATTCATTATGAATTAGGATTTACCACAGTAACTAGAGGGTTAATAATATAAAAAAAACTATGGATACGTCACCCATACAAGGATGACATTGGCTTAGCATGAATGATCAGAGTCATTATCTCCTGGTGCCATTGTCAAGGATATAGGTACACACTCAAATCAAGTACTCATGATGAATGTACCTAGTACCTATTTAGTAAACAAGAAAACATCAAGTTAGTTTCTCAATCATGTAAATATTTGAAGCAAAAACAAAAACATAATCACATTGAAAGAGAATGGGACATCGTGTAGATCTCACAAGCAAGTGACTACGACATTGTCTCCATTCATACTGGCACCAATAGGAAAAATGCAAAGTGGTGGTGCAGCACAACATAACAATATACAATCATATGACATAGAATTTAAATTAAAGTATTTAAATAATCATTTATAGCTATCTAAGCATATATTTACTGAAGGTAAAAGACCGATATTCACAACATAAAATCACCATAGTAATGAGTCCAATAACATCTACCATATAAAAACATAATTCTCAGTCCAAATATGAATACAAAGTAAAACAGACATCATCATGAAGATAAGATTTAAATATTACTGACAACATAATCTAAAATTTAAAATTACCAATGATACATGTAGCATAAATAAGCTACGGTAATCGGCTACATCACATAGTGCAACCACCCAATCACATCACATGGATAATAATGAAATAAGAACATCATGGTACAATCTAATACTTACCAATCTAGATAGCATCTTAATAAGATAAGTGATAAAAATTAAATAACCACTAGCACATACCTCAATGAAACCATCAAGTCACATCACAAGTCAAATCGACAGATAACAATCATAGCCACAACAGTAATCTCAAATTGAGCACAAAAATAAACTCAATTGGGTGCATCTCATAATACCAATCATAACACCATCACAAAGGACTAATCACCAAACACAATAAATCCTCAAACTAAGAATACAAGTCTCAAAATACTTAGCATCACCAATAGGTATACAACTAGCATAAGGACATAAACAAGTTGTCGATGCAATAGCATAGAAAAGATCATTCTGAAGGTACAACCTCTCATGGCTCAAATACAATCATGAAATATACATACATAAAACAATCAAACCCACATCCCCTAGGACATTATACAAAATGTAAATGGGAGAGGCACTACAATAATCATGTATATTTTAAGTAAGTTTTGATATTATTCTTCAACATTCTTGATGGTGTTGCATGCAAATCGATTATAGTTAGATACGTTCCTCAATACCTATCTTATATGTTGAAGTTTATTTCGAGTGTGATCTTATTATTTCACATCAAAATATTATTGTGTATGTCAGAGTGTCTCATGTTGACATTAAGTTTTTCCATTACTATACTTAAAGGGAAAAACATGATAAAGATTATCAGTATAAGCATAACCGGCAGACAACAAGGATACCCGGCGAGATGAAAATGCCTATTGTAAAAATGATAAGTATAGACTTTCTCAATGAACATTGATAACAGTCAAACCAACGAAAAGCATTACCGATGATACAGTATTAAGAACATCGCCGACGGAGCAGAATAGGCATACCAGACAAATAGTTCAATTAAGGGACACCGACGAAGTACACAACTGACAAAATTGATAGAACAACCTGACCATCAGAACCGATAGTCAGTTACGGAATCCATAAAAAGTGGATATGACTTTACACGTCAGATGAAACATTATAATTCTATTTATAGAGTTTTTATTTATTTTAAATCTTTACTTTAGGGTCAAGAAAGAAAATTGTGAATGTTTTAAAGCATCCTAATGGATCTAAAACATATCTAACTAAAGATCAAGGTCAAGTTGTAAACCTTGGATCTAGAGTTAATTTGTAAAAGCGTGAATCAAGAATAGAGCTAGAAACTAGTATAAATAGATGTTCAATAATTTGTAATAAAGTGTGACTTGTAATCATTTGACAAATGATAGTAGCCATGGAGAGCATCTAAGCAGTAGAAGAGAATTCATGCAAAGTACAGAAACAGATCAAAGTAGTTATCAAGAAGATAGAAAGGCTACCGACGAGCAGAGACAAGGTATCACTCAATCACTCAAGGTGATTACATTTACATTGTAAGCTTTACAGGATTTGTTATTAGTAATTAGAGATTGCATTCACTATCAGATCAATATTTATATTGTAGTTGCATTCTAACAAGTGCATCACAACTAAAATCCACTTGTAGAAGGTGGACTTAACCATTCTTTGATAAATCTCTTAACAGAGTGCACACCTAATGGTGTTGCTAAAGCTTCAAACAAAGTAGATCCTAACAGGTCTCCACTCTAATACTCTTAACAGGGTAGATCATCAGAAGTGATCAATTGTAAGCATTTACTGGCTCCCTTCTTATCTATAGATAGTGAAGTTTTGTCGGTAGACATCCCCACCACATTTTTTACTTCCTAACAGGAGTTTTCTATGATATCATATCATGTGTTATGTGTTATTGGTTTTCATGAATGTTTCTTGAATGTTTACACATGTAAAGAACTTATATTATGATTTCACATATATATAGAAAGATGAACAGATAGATAGGAATATACAAATCTGATGACTCCAAGGTTAATAGGCCAACCACGTAAAAATATTTAGAGGTACTGATTCACCCCTCCCCTCTCAGTACATCATTCCAATAATTCAAACAATTGGTATCAGAGAAAAGTCTCTTTCTTGAAAATATTAAAGACTTAAGAGAAAAGATCAACACAATGGAAAAGTACAGACTAGACAAGACTATTGAGAATGAGAAATTGCAAATTCAGATTTACTATGAGCAATATAAAGAGGCGAGAGTAATCATGAGAAAGTTGCTTGATGAAAGAAAGATCATGGAAACTAAGCTTAATGAAAAAGATTATCAAGAAGAGGAGATCCTAGATTACTTCAACTATGTTGAATCATCAACAAGAAAAGCTTCAAATACATCAGTAGAAGAGATCACAAGTCTTCAAGAAGTCAATCTACATCTGATAGAGAAAATCAAGATGCTGAAAATTGGTCAAGAGACTCGAATGGTAAAAATGATTGATGTCATGAATGATTCAAGAAAAGAAGAATCAGAGAGAAAATTAGCTATTGATGACAGGAGGAAAATCACTGAGAAGCTACAAGAAAAAGAATCAGAGATTCAAAGACTCACTAATCATCACCATGAGATTACCAATCAGATTATTCTTATGAGTCAAGAGGAAAATAGATTAAATACTGAACTCATTGAAAGAATATAGATAATCGGTGAGCTAAGGGAAGAGATTGAGAAACTAAACATTGAACTCAAGATTTAGAATCAGCACAATGAATTGATCAAGAAAGCTGAAGATAGCAATAAAAGAATGGATGATTTCCTTGACAATTAAAGAAGAGTCAACAACTACATAGGAATAGGGTATGCTGACAATGGAGAATCATCTAATCAATCAGATCAAAGGAACATTTATGCAACTCCAAGGACAAAGAAACTGTCATGCAATCACTGTGGAAAACCAGGCCACACCTCAAACATATGTGGAAAAAAAATGAAAGGTATTCCTCAACCAAAATCTACTGTCATTGGTAATTGTCATAAATGTCACAAGCAAGGACACAAGGCATATGAATGCAGATCCAAGATGACAAAACCAAAGAAGGAAACCTACATGGACAAGTATTGTTCTACATACAAAATGAATAGACATACATATCAGGAATGCTAGAAAAAGAATAAGAAAGCATGGACACCAAAAGAACCTGATAATGGCTACAAACCAACAAGAGTAGGTAATTCATATGTTTGGGACTATAACACATTGGTAAATTGCACAACATGTGGAAGGTATGGTCATATATCTTCCAATTGTATGAGAAAATGGAATAGAAAAATAAGAGGATGGTTCAATCCAAGTATGGCATGTTTACATTATCATAAGGTTGGACATGTGTTAAAAGATTGCAAAGGCCGACTGACAAAAACAAGCACTTATCCCAATGGAAACACCATTGATGACATCAAGAAAATGAGAAACAAGATGTGGGTAAAAGCCACAAACACTGAAGGTGCTGGAACAAGCAATGCAAATGATGACGCCCCATCCAATGGATCTGGTAGCATCACCATCTCCAACTAAGTTGCACAAGTAAGTATGGATTTTCATTATGACAAGTTATATTATGCATCCGTTCCACTTACATATTGATCATATAAGAAAAATTATCATTATTGAAGATGCACTATATTGTTACTTGTAAAACAACCATCGGTTAATGGGTACAAATTAGCATCGGTGAACACACACAGAAAAGTTAAAACACTACTTACCAAAATGTATCAGTCATTACACAAAAGCAAAGTTGCTAAGTGTAAATCGACAGACATCAGTAATTCTTGAGCTGACAAAATTTTTCATCGCTATTTTACCAACAATCATTGGTAAAGTCACCAAAGATGCTAGCAATCCCAACACTTTGCACCTACACCGAAGATGTTATTTATATCTCCACCGATGAACTCATTCTTTGTATACCGATGAGTTGTTGGGCATTAATGACAACTTAGGGCAAAAAAGTTATAAAAGAACGACGGAAGAACTCATTTCACACCTGTAATTTTTGAGAAACCAAGCAGAGCTACACAGAGCGATTGAAGAGAAAATTGAAGTGCGACCTCAACAAGATTATAACTCAACTCAAAGGATTCACGAGTGATCAAAGAGATTCAATAAGTACCTTCATTCACCGACCGCATTATTTAAATTATGAAAATCCCTAAATTTTTGAAAATGATGGCATCTACTTCAAGAGTTGAAAAGTTGAAAGAAGATAAAAAGAAAATGATAAAGCTTATCAGTAGAGGCACTTGTGTTGAACCTAAATACAAGCTGCACCTAGAAATCGCATCACAACCTGATGATTCCGGAGCATTCTCCAGAATCCCACCTAGGGTTTTGCTGGTAGAGGACGTAAGGTCCTATATACATTGCAAGATCTCAGAATTAGGAGATCTAGACCTAGATAATTCCTACAGGGAACTCTATGATGAAGCTAGAAATTTGAAAGAATAGCACAAGAATCTGGAAGTGAAAGGTCTCACAAATGAATTACACTTTCCCAAAGTTTTTAAGATAGAATGGATAAAGATAGTTCTTAGCAGAATGCATAACCAGACTTTATGGCTCAATAAGCCAAAATGAATAACAAAGGATGTTATTCATGCAGTTACTGGATATCCTACAACCGATAAACCACAAGCTCACAAGCACCCATCCCTGAAGGAAGTGGAAAATCTAACTGGTGCAAAATCAGACAAAAGAGCTCTCAAGGTCAACACTATCACCGATGAAGAACTCAAGTTTGGTTCATGTGTGGTAGGTTACAAGATCTTTGAGGCTAGCATAATGACTAGCATAGAAAGAATTTCTATGAGCATAGCTTACAAGATCATCAAACAAGGAAAGAAGTTGGATCTTGCAAAAATTTTGTTGAATCAACTTGAGGAGAACATGAACACCATAAGATATTCAAAGACAAACACTTGTAAGTTTGTTTCCCTCATTATGTGCATATTGTTTTACTTTGAAGAATACTTTCCTTCCATAGGTAAAGTAGTATGGGATACAAGCAAACCGGTCACCATACAAATATGTGAGCATATAGAGTCATTAGGAACAGATTTTGATGACCTAATGAATGAGTACTTCAAAGAATATAAAGAAAAGATACAAGAAAGAACTAGGATACCTGAAAGTTTGATAGAAGAATACAAAGAGGATATATGTTTTATGGTAGATATTGATTTTGCACATATCAAACCAATAGTACCTAGGAAATCCTGGCTATCACATTTAGAATATGAGATCAAAATAGGACAGGTGACAGAGTGCATCAAGGCACTATTGAATGAACCAGTTGACAACAAGAAACCAAGATTTGGCACCTATGAAGAAGCCAAACCAAAGATCAAGATAGATCTTACTATCAAGAAAATAATAAACAAGAAGAACAAAATGGTTAAAAAGATAACCAAGCAATTTGCAGTCGCTGAAGAAGGTGAAGAGGAAATAGAAGGAAAGAAGGAACAAACTGAAGGATAGTCACCTATAGGTGAAGAGATAGAAAAGAATGACTCAGAGGGTACAGAGTAAGATTCTCCACCTCCTCCTCCGCCTAAGAAAGAAAGAACAACAGCCACTTCCAGAACAAGAAGCAAAACTACAAAGGAATCAACTCCTTCATCACTTAAGAAAGGTAAAGTGAGACCCTACAAGAGAAAACCAGTCTCACCTAAGGAAATACAGACCAAAAGGAGGAAATGGGTCAGGGAAAAACAGGATCTAGAAGACTCATATATGGATGAAGCTGACATAGATGTGCAAAAGGGGAAAAAACCCTTGATTCCAAACACAATTGATGAAATTTGTAAGAATATCTCAGAATCACCATCTATTTCTAATCCTAACATTAGTAAATGGTTAAAGTTTGATCCAGAGGATCAAAACAAAATTGAAGAAGCTATAATTGGAAAAATGTGCAAACATCATTATGTTCCACTACAATTCTCAAAATATGACATTCCTAAGGAACTATCAGCGAGATTTTCTGCTAGATCGGCATTTTCTCTGCATCAAGAAAAAGAAATAAGAGAAAGAGTACTTGTTACTCTTATGCCTTCATATTCAAAGAAGGAAGAAATAAGTGAGATGATGAAGAAATATGAAAAGAAGTTATCTCCAAAAATGAGAGCATATGAATTTCTCAAAGGGAAGCTAATTGATCTTGATCAAGACAACATTAAGAAGTGGTGCAAGATACTCAAAAAGCCCATTAAGGAAGCTAGCACAGAGAAGGAAAACATAATCATCAAGGATATACAAGATGACTCATTTGTGGAATTGGATAAAGAAGAGAGTGAAATAGTAGGCCCCAAGCATACTGATGTTATAGATGAAGTATGGCCCAACACTACTCTTGACAAAGCTCAGAGTGAGGAAAGCCAAAATCCACCAAGTCCAATTTATATTGACTTGAGTAATGAAGAAGAGGTTACCAAAGAAGATTTGACAATAAAAGGTAACATAACTAATGATGTCAATGATGAATCATGGTTATATAACATCAATGACACTACAGGAAAAGACCCTACAGAAGAAGTGAAAAAAGATGAAGATGTCAATGTTGCACAGGGCAATACCGAAGGAAAGGATACAACTATTGACACTGCAGAAGTCAATACACTAATCAACATGAACATTTTGATACAAGCAATTGATATTGAATTAGGTTAGGAGAAATCATGTAAGAAAGATGATGATATACCCAACGACATAGGTAATGAACAAAATTAAAATGCATCAGATACTCCAAAAGATATAGATACAGAGATGAAGGATGCAACTGAAACTCAGCATGAAGTGTCTATTGAAAAAGACAAAGGAGCAGATAATAAAAAAAATGAAACATTGAGAAAAGATGAAGAGAAAGAAAAGAGTAAAGAAGTCAAGTAGGATGAAAGCATGAAAGAAAAGGAAGATAAATCTATTGATACACCCAAGGCCAATGAAGAGACATCTTCAAAAAACCAACCAGTGGACTCAAAATAGAAGCAACAAGATGCTTCATCTTCTTGACCCTCACCCACACAATCCATCCAATCTCAAGGTCTACAAATGGTAGTACACCAATCTGCCAAACAACCAAAGAAGAAGAAGAAAGCAATGAAGAAAGATATCTTGCGGCCACACTTGATGAGGTAATTGAGATACCCAAGTGGGATGTATCCACTTTAGATACTGAAGCACTTCAAAATTTTGGAGTAGTGTGTCAGAGAAAAGAAATTCAAGAGAAAATGAAAAAGGCACATAGGGAAGCCCAAGAACTTGATAAAGAAAGGGACATTCTACATCAAGTTGTTCCAGATATCAAAATTGAAGATAGTATATCAATTATGGAACAAATAGCAGTTATTACCGATGCCATGACAAATCAAAATGTTGATGCAGAGAAGGTGATGGAAGAACAAGTAGAGATGAAGTATCAACACAAACTAGTTGAGAAGATCGACCAAGAAGTGGCAAAGAACAAGGTAAAGCTATCTGAACTAGCAAGTCAATTAGAACCTATGATTTTTGAAGCTGTTACCTTAGTTCATAAATTTTACACATTAAAAAATTTTGAAAAATAAAATAGTGATAACTTGTCACAACTAGATTAAGATCTAACAACTAGTGCACTAAGTTTAACCTCTGATGCAAACACAATAAAGCTGCATCATGAAAAGATCACAGAGGTAAATAGATTGAGACAAGAAATATGGGATGCTGAGACACAATTCAGAAATGAGGTTACAGAGCTACAAGCTCATATTTTTCCAAACCTCACCACTCTACAACAACATATAACGGATGCACAAAATCTAATCACAACCCCAGAAATGTCTATGGTAGACAACATATATGACATGCATGTGAGGATATCACTTGAGCATATGGCTCTTGAGAATTTAAAGAAGAAATGGGAGAAGATGATGTAGGAAATCAAAGCCTCACACTCACATTTTTTACAAGTTGTAAGTACCTTTTCCCTCATTATCAAAAAAATTATGAATGTATACATATGTACAAATATACTTTAGTAGAAAAAGGAGGGATGTATACATCTGTAAAAAATACTATATGAGGATATGTATAATGTATGTACAACAAGAATAGATATGTACATAAAATTACACTTACAGGCACATGCAAAGGGGGAGTCATTTCATGACTAAGGAAGAAGTATACACAGGTGTACATACTAATACATCAAGTATGTTGCACATATCAGTTTTTGATACTAATGTCAAAGGGGGAGATTGATGATATTAAGTTTTTCCATTAGTATACTGATGCAGGAGCATCCTGGGTGTAAAGGCAATCTTGCATCACCCAAAAATATTTTTGTTTTTTTTTCAATAAGGGCTACCTTGTGCAAAGCTGCTATTTATGGAAACTTTCTATTTTTAGTAAGTTGGTCATACGATCTTGGAATGTTCTGATTTTGCATGTGGAGGATGATCTCAGTCATATCAGCCTGCTAGTAAAGTTTCATGGCTAGATCAGGTCTAGTTTTGAAAATATTGAAAATTTTCGGTATTGAAAATAGGGCACAGAAACTTTGAGCTCAGTTTTGAAGGCTTTAGAGGCCCCGGATGAGGTCGAAACTTGGATTAAATGAAGCTTGCTTAGTTTACATGTTGTAGAGTGCTTCATGGCATTTCTGAAATGGGGTTATAATAGTCAATCGGGTCAACTGGTGATGACTTATGGTCTCCGGAAGTTGGGCCACCTGAAATAGCAAAAATTAATTTTCCTTCAAAATTTTTGTTTTGGTTTCAAAAGTTATTTTGAGCCGACTTTGATGTACTAAATGAAAAATAAAATAATTCTAAGTTTGGTCGGCCCTAAGGGCTAAATTTCTGGAACCTTCTCGGGTAGTGGAAATTGCCTATATAAAGAAGACCCATAGTGTTGTCTTAGGCAGTTCGGGACAGTTCTGGGAGATCTGGGTAATAATTTGAGGCTTTGTCCTACCGAATATTGTAAGGGGAATGCCCATGTGGCTTTGCATATTGTAACTCTGAAAGTTTCTAATTCCACATTTGTGGAGATAATAAGAAGCCCATTTTTTGTTCTTGTAAATTGTTGTTGCTTCTTTGTTTCTGTTATGTGTTAGTGGCATTAAGGGGAGCACCCTTCATCAAGTGGTATCAGAGCAGGAGTTCCTGAGTGTGTAAATAGATCGCCGACTGTGAGGCAGTTTGCACCAGGACCGTGGTTAGGGTTTCAGTGCGCATTGCAAAAATGTCTCCACGAAGGGAACGTGGCGGAAGAGCTAGTGTTGTGACACCTGAGGTTAGAGAGCTCCAGAGACAAGTGCGAGCATTGCAAGAAGAGATCCACAGAGGAATGAATCTTAATGTTAGAAACAAAAGTGAGGTTGAAGCTGAAGAAGGAAATGATGATCAAGAAGAAGTTGAAGTTTTGAATCTAGAAGAAGAAAGGCTTTTCCGAGCCATTTCCAAGATTGGGAAAAGACCTAAGATTGAGATTCGTACATTTTTAGGGAATCTTAACCCAGAGGAGTTGATTGACTGGATCAACGAATGTGAAGAATATTTTGATTATGAAGATATTGACGATCCTGATCGGGTCAAGTTTGTGAAGGCTAGACTGAAGGGTCATGCAAAGATCTGGTGGCAGGAGATCCAATTGGAGCGAAATCGAAGAGGAAAGGATAAAATCACAAGATGGGATCGGATGGTGGATAAGTTGAAGCGACAGTTCATTCTTGTTGATTATGAGCTTGACCTACTAAAGAAAATGCAAAGTTTGAAGCAAGCAGGAAAATCTGTCCAAGAGTATACGGAGGAGTTCTATGGAATCCTCATCCGAACAGGCCATGCAGAAGCTGACAAGGAGAAATTTGCTCATTACCTTAATGGGTTGAGGTCGAGCATTCAGGAGGAGTTGAATCTGGTTTGAATGAACAGTATTGAGGAGGTATACCAGTTTGCCCTGAAAGTAGAAGAAAAGCTGAACAAGAAGTTTGAGAGTAGGCAAAATGGAAGAGGTCATGGTGGAAGATCTGGTGGATGGTCATATGGTGGCCGAAATAAAGATCCAAAAAAGAAGGATGAGGCCAGTAATAGTCAGAATCAGCGAGGAAACAATTCCAATCATTTCCAAGATCAGAATAATAGAGATCAGAGAGGAAGACGAAGAGGAAAAGGATCTGGAAGAGGAGGCTTCTATGGAACATGTTTTCACTGTGGAGAAGAAGGTCATAGGGCATTTGAATGTCCTCAGTGCCAAGGAAGAATAGACAGGAGAAATGAAGGCCAGGCTAGAGTTGCACATGTAGATGAAGATGTCAGATCATCACATTCTAAAGATGCTGAAAGAGGAGAAACACTGATTAACAAAAGAGTCCTACTGACTAGTGAGAATGAACCTGAACAAAGGAGGAGCCTATTTCGCACCAGGTGCAAGTGTGAGGGTAAGTGTTGTGATGTGATTATTGATAGTGGAAGCACTAAAAATTTGGTGTCAGAAGAGATGGTGACAAA
>MU225418.1:259863-287544 GCA_018584345.1 Thuja plicata
AAGCCTTGTCAAGTCGGTTGTAATATCCTTCCAAATAAATAATAAAACTCATGTCTGTCGGTTGCATATAACCAATTATCCATAAAATATAGACTCCATTTAGTTGGCTGACACTAACTATTTAACTCAGTCAACACTAAAATCCTTCAATGCTCGACCAACACTATAATGCCAGAGTGCACTCAGTTAGAACTAAAAAACCACTTTGGTCCTCTTCAATGTGTTGGTTGTATTCCTAGTTTTTTTATGGTTTGCCCTAAAATTTTGTTGTCCTCCTGCCAATTTTTATCCAAAATCAGAAAATCTATCCCAATTTGAATTATCCCTGTGAAAATCTTGTGTTCTTAGGTCAAAATCTAGATGAATAGTGAAAAAACCAAATCCCTAAGCTGTCTTCTATGTGAAAATACAAAAAAGCCCTAATAATGTCAATCGAGTTTCTATTTTTGCATTACCTTTTTGAAAAACTTAAGTTATAAAAAGTCATGTGCCTTTTTAAATGGTCGCCTAGTCACTTAATCCTAAAAGCATATTCCATTTCATCATGAGACTTCACGATTAACTATTGTTGGGATGTCTCTAAAAGGAAAAGAATATATCTTATAAGTCATGAGACTTAGAGAAAAGCATCGGTCGTGAAATCTCCCAATGAGGAAAATATGATCTGGCGACATGGAGACAAATGGTTAAGTCACGATGTGGTGCATGGTATCCTGTAGTTAGTAAATTATTAAGAGACTTAGTGATTCCTATAGTCGCAGGGTCTCCAGATCATAACACAGTTAGTGATAAATTAAAAGCTTTAGTCGCCATGTCTCCAGTTAAAAGGTCAGTTAAGTAAAAGGTTTAGAGACTTGGCGACAAAACTACAGATTAAAATATATGGTGGTCGGGTAGTTGCTGGTCAAAAATGGTAAGTCAGCATCTTTTCAACGATTTGGAGACAAACAACTAAAAATGAGACACGTGTCCACAATGAATAAAGAAAAATGTATCAGTCGTGTGGTCTCCAAATGATTTAGGGTTTTAAGAATGTATTCAGTGACTTGGCGGAGCTATCAGATGCAAAATAAGATAAGATCAATGGTAGTCACTGAGTCTCTATCAAATTTGCACAGAGTAAAAATGTTCTCACGATAATGAGATTAGCTTTAGTCGCGTAGTCTCTGAATTAAAATTAAAATTAAAATGATGAGATAAAGTTTCATGGGCTATGTCGCTAAGTCTCTAAAGTAAATATTAAAGAGCAATTTTATTTAGTGATTGAGTGACTAAGGGTAGTCACGGGGTCTTGTGAAGTGAAAAGAACATTCAAAGACTTGGCAGTCAGATTTTAATAGATAAAAAGATAACTATAGTCGTGAGGTCTCCGAATAAACTCTGAGTTTGGCAATTCTACTAGCGACTTGGATTCATTTGGTCGCATGATTGCTAGAAGTAAATCATGATTAAGCAGAGGTGAAGGGAATCATGTAGTCGCTAGATCTCCAGAAAAAATTGAGAGTTAAGGGGTTTGATCAGCGACAAGGAGATAATACATAGTCGCTTGGTTGCCAAATATGAAAAGTGATAGTAGTTCGCAATTGCTGACATGACAATATGGAGATTCATTGTCCAATAAAAGTATAGGAGATTAATTACTATATGAAAAAGGTAGCTGAGATGTCTGGTGAAGAACCAATCATATCAAAACATGTGATTTTGTTCAAATTTTATAAGGGTTTTTCTGAAAATGCACTCATTTGAATTTGATTTCCTATCGCATTCATGAGCTATGGCTAGGATTTCAATTAATACCACAACATGCAAACTTGAAGGTGTAATTGATTGATTCTTCAATGATGAGCTAAGTACTTTGTAAAGTTACCATAAAGGGATGATCTCAGGTTTACTTTCATTCATCATACATCCAAAATTTCAGAGCAGAAAATTTGCTAGGTTTTCTGTGTCCAAGAAGTAAGAATTGATCAATTTTAGGGTGATTATTCAGTTTTCAAGGTTCTTGAATTGTCTTCAGTGAATAGACAAGGGTAAGGAGTCCTAAGAGAAGATTTGTTCCAATATCGGTGAAAGAGAAGTGGAAAACAGAACAAAATTAGTAAAGAAGTTAGTGTGGCATCTACTAGTGGGAAGAGTGATGAAGTGGATGAAGATGCCAAGGGAAAAAGGAACTTCTCTGATGAGTTTTTGAAGTTGTTTCCTGGTCTACACAGAACAGGAGGGAAAATGCCAACATATTGGCAGATGAATACTGCAATATCAGAGATGCCCATACACCAGGTTCTATAGGTTTTTCTCTTTACAATTACTTTTATAAGAATGTTGATAAGGCCATACCAATATCAAATCCCTAGACTAGTGGTTTGGCTAGGTTAATTGTTCCTAATGTCTTTGTAGATGTAGACTTGTTTATAGGTCTAGAAAACCATTATGACCCCTTGTCAAAAATAATTAAGAAGAGTGATGGTATTGCACTATTAATTCTGAATAGGAGTTCTTTTATGCAAGCTTTCGGTTTGTATAGTACCATGTCCACTAAGAATTATATTACAAAGTAGGAAGAGAGATATAGGTTACAACCTAGGGTTGCTAGGAACCAATTGCAGAAACATATCCTTAAAGAGGTTAGAAACCACATTGTCCCTTTACCAGGAACTGCACCTTATTTTTTCAAGGATTTAGATTTTTATATCAAATACATTGCATATGATTTGTGTAAGGTGTTGGGAAGAGATGGAGGAGATGAGAAGATAAATGTTAGGATTTTGATGATGGTTTTGGATTTACAAGATGTGCATTCTAGTACTAGCTATGATTACATTCAATACATCATTGACAGGATGCATGAGGGGTTTGTAGCTACACAGAAGAAGGATAAAGATCCTAAATTTTTACATTATTCTATCCTGATGCATCTATTATTATATTTCAATTATGGCATTATGGATGTAAACAATTTGAACCCCCAGAAAATCTTTCATAACCAGCCCAATCCTGTCCAATTTTGGATTAAGATCTGGAATTTCACTTCCAAGGACTATGATTTCTATGGATTTGAGAACTGGATTGTCTACCCTTTAATGCACAGTTTGGGTGTCAACAAGACTAGACTCCCAGTGAAGGTGCTACAGTTGCTAAGGCCATGTGAGTATTTTATAAATGGGAAGGTGACCACAATTGGGGAGACTTCTTTTTAGAAGAGAATTTCACTATGATCAGAGTGTATGGATGCACACATCCTCCCCATGTCCTATCATATCATGTGCCATCAAGAGTTGCAACAACGGAATTTATTTGGCAGCTTTTGTTAACTGATAATGAGCACTTTGAACCACACAATAAGGGGACATTAACCCCTAGGCAGTTCAAGCTTTTTCAGTTTATAATTGGAAAAAGTGCTATTGATTTAGTAAGCAGATGGTTGGAAAGTTGTAAGATGGGAGTAGCATTGTATAGGTATATTGATCCAGAGGGATTTATTGCAGGAGCTAAGAAACTCCTAACTCCTACCATACCAAATACATATGTGCATGGTCTTTGTGTGGAGGAAGATGCTACTAGGAAGATAATTGATGAAGAAGAAGTGAGAAATAGAAGAGAAAAAATTCAAGAGTTGTTGAATTTAGAGTAACAGATAAAAGGAAATGGATTAGCATTTGGAGGTTTTTACCTTGATTTGCCATATTTTGATAAAATCAAAGCTATGATGGATAATTTTTACACACTCTGTGAACAATTGGATAGAGTTCTAGATGTAAAGAAAGGGAGAAATGAACTTGAATATGTAGAGTCTGAATATGAAAGTGAGAGTGAAGAGGAGTATGTTAGTCCACCTCATATAGATCAACCACAAAAAAATGTTGCAGAAGCAATTCAAGTACAAGGGGAACAGGGACACATTATAGATTTAACTGAAATTTCTCAGTCTGATGATGTAGATGAGCCTACTAAAAAAAGGAAAAAAGTTGATCTTGGTTAGACATCTCATGATCAAACTTACATAAGAAAAGAGAGAAAAAGGGATAGAGTAAGTGCTCTTGTTCCTGGCAACAGATTATATGATCATAATTTGAGAAAGGAAATCAGAAAAGGAAAGAAACTGCAGCAAGAGGTAGAAGAAAACATAGAGTTGCCTCTTAGAGCATGTATTGATGAAAGATTGCTTCACCAACAATAGTTTTTAAGTGATGATAAATTCATAAAAAATGATGAATTTAAGGATTTCCTTAGATGGAATAAAAAGGAACAGATCAGAGAGCAATTGAAATCAGTTTGTGAAGAAGCAGTAACAAATGAGGCTCTTCTAGCTTCGCAAACATATGATCCTGAAAGTGAGGATGTTTCTCCTGATGAGGCTAGAAAAATGGTTTTGAACAGTGGAATTTTGCTTGCTGAAGGCTGGAATTTAGCCTCAGCATTCATAATAGACCAAATCAGAAAGCAACCAGATCTAAAAATGACAAATGAGATCCAAATGGGTGATATGATCAAAGGATTCATATATAGTCCAAAATCACGAGCATTTGCCATGAGGAATTTTTTTCCTAAAGACCAGAAGCCTCAATTATTGAATATTCAAGAGAGCATGGTGGGAAACCAAATGGTATGGATAGTGCAAAACACGGGAGATCTTGACATTTCTCAAATAATGACACATTGGGCACATTTAAATGAAGACAAGACAAAGCAGTTGTCTAAGAAATGTGGTGTCTTGATAGAGGAAGCTAGTGCCCTGGCCAAGGATAGAGAATTGTGTCATATCAAGATTCATTAGCAGGATAAGGTAATTTCTGAATTGACTAAGCAATTACAAGAAAATATATAAGCTGTATATGTACCCTTAAAGCAGCTTCTACAAATAGAAGAAAAAGTTGAAGCAGGGGAAGAGGTAAAAATAGATGATATGGCTAAAAAAGATAATGAAGTTGCCATAAATGCATTGTTGAATATACTTCAACATAGGATTGATATCTTAAAAGATAAAACTAATATAATCCTAAATGCATACAATAAATTGCCTACTTTACATGTTGAATTAACAGGGTATATCTCTACTTTAAACCCTCACTTTGTAACAAGGTCTCCTAGAATATAGCTTTTTGAAAGGTTGGCCTCTTTATAGCCACATAGACTAGATCTACCAGAGATTGTGACAAAGGTAGAAGATGAGATCAAGAAAGTTAATGTCACTTTACCTTTCTTTAAAGGTAAATTGAATAAGATAGAGGCAAAGATGAGCCTGTTTGGACCAAGTTTTAATAGATTTGTTCCTCCACTAAAGGGAGAAGATGATCAGATTAAGGCCTTGGAGGCCTGGAGAAATGAATTTGACAACAGACTACCTAGTAAAGAGGCATTTATTAAATATTATAATCTTGACTTAGAAGGTTTTAATAAAATTTTGGATGAGGCTTTTAAAGCAGAAACTGACATTAATAAATTCTTAGTTGATGTCAAAAGTATAACTGATGTCAGATGGGAAAGGCAGAAAGGAAAACTATGGAGTATTCAGAGTTTCAATTGGCTTACAAAAGAGGATGTGACAGCATGGGATTTAATGACAAGACCGAAGAAAAAGAAGCCTATTGAGATAGAAGAAGAGGTCCTGGATGAAGAGTAGAGAGGAACACTTGGCAGCTGATCATTGAGCACATGGAGGTTAGTAATTATGAAAGATAGGTGTAGGTTAGCCTGAAATGGCAGTCACTTAGTCTCAATACAAATATCAGATACTATCCTAAACACTATCAGACAAAGGTGCCAAAATTCATATGAAGACGAAAGATCATATTTCATCCCTTATTCTTGTCTTCCCACCGCTTGAACATTCTTTTTTTTTATCTTTTCTATACTTTTAGGGTTAGGTTCCTTAAACCATCTGAAGCTTGTTGCATCCTTGTTTTAAGGATTCCAAGATGGTTTAAGACCTATATATAGAAAAAATGTAACAATTTTGAAGAGAGATGAAATATATTGGCAAGCTAGACTTCTAAATTTCAATCTGTGTTTTTTGAGCTTATAACTTTGATATGTATTGAAGCATAAATTTATGAATAAAATACAGTGCATCTTTATTCCATAGTGTTATTGTCTCTTTTCTTATTGAGTGTACTCTTTTATGTTTAAATTGTAAAGCATGTTAAGCATATTGGCTACAAGGTAGCTATCTAATTATTTGCAAGTTTCTTCTAAGGGGAGAATTAAACCTTGTGAGTAGTTTCAGAGAGTACAGTAATAACTGAGGATTTGATATAACATTATGGGAGTGACAAGGTAATTTGTAAGGCACTTTACCTGAGTTGCATGTAGGTTGTGAGGCATCCTACAGTACTTTTATTTGTTTATTTTCAGCGAGTTTATATCTTTTGATTCTATAAGCCCAAGGATAGGCACTGGCCTAGGAACTTGTTTGGTAATCCATCATCATCCAAAATATCTAATACCATTCAAAATCAATTACCTTTAGAGTATATATTAAAATCAATTGTATTCACAGTGATTACAGTTGGAGTTTGTTGATTTCTTAAAGAGAAAATCAAATAGGTTATTCCTCCTATATTCATAAGAATTGTAAAAGGAAAGAAAGATGAAATTCCTTATTATGTTGCTATCTGTCATCATTAAGATAATGATTTGGATTGTCAAGATTTTCCTCAGAGTAATCATAGTTATTTGCATTATCATTTATATATCCATATAATAATAGAGCATTCAGCACATAAGTAAAATCCACTCTAAAGATATTGTCAAGTCAGTAATCAATCATAGGTAAAACCTGCTTGAGTCAGTGGATCTAAAAAAAGAAGGAGGTGATAATAGGTATCCCTGGTGTTATCAAAATACCTCATCAATTAGTGTTTTATCTTGCTTGAGTCAGAGTATCAAAAGCCTTGGTATTCATAGAGTTATTTAAGTATTCAAGCAATTCTAGAGGCCCTACAAGAAAAAAACCGAACACAATCCTCGAGAGTTCTTGGCATGAACTGACTGTGCTCAGATAGGATTAGACATTTATGTAAACATCACTATACTTGTGTAAACATCAATGAAAATACACAATTGAATAATTTTCATCAACATTTTTATGCTAGGTAATCCATGGGAGAGAAGAGGAAAGATTAGAAAGGATAACAAGATCCTTTACGCTAGTTCAATTCATCCTAGGATAGAGCTGAATAAAAATTTGGAATTTATGGTCTAGGAAGTTGTGTTATGTTATTCAACTCTACCTTGAAAAATAATCAACGCACAAGGAAAATTATCCTAAGGAAATCCTTGTCTTCTTAGGGAATATGTAACAAGGGACAGTCCTACAGAAGGCATAGTCTCTGCTAGGATCTATGAGAGAAATTGGTCCTAAGGAAGGAATAATCTCCTTAAGGATCCATGAGATCAATCAGTCCCAAGGAAACCATAGTATCCATAGTAATCTATGAGAGTGATAAATTCTAAGGAAACCATAGTCTCTTTAGGGATCTATGAGAGTGATTAGTCCTAAGGAAAGCATAGTCTCCTTAGATATCTATGATAGAAATCCTGTTGAAAGGAAAACATAGTCTCCTTAGGGATCTGGGTATGTGCAGGATCATGGTATACCAAGCTATGGCCTTAAGTGACAATGAAAAATCAGAAAATCAGGGTTAGTCAACTTGATGTAAAAAGTTGAACATCTTATCGACCTTATGTGAAAAATTTGTAACAACACAATCTATAGGAAATTCAATGTAGCTTCTAAACTACTAGCCCTTATCTGAAAAAAAAATAATCTAATTGTTGAATATTTTAGATTTCAATACAATAGTATGAAAATTTCAAGAAAAAGATAAAAAGTACGTGTATGTCTGACCACCTTAATCACAATCAAATGATAATATATTTTCACAAGATTCTAGATATAAGTAGTAGACTCATGCCTGGATGTGACGCATATTTTTGTGTAATTTTTTACAAAATAAATAATTAATTATGAATTTTCTTCTACAACTTATTCAAAATTAAAAAACTCTCATGTTCGACCACCTTAACTAATTCTAAACTTTACAAAATTGCAAAAAAAATTCTTATAGTAGGCAAAGCATAGAATGTGACGCATTATATGGATTTCAAAAAGGTTAAACCATTTGAAAGTTATAGTTACTTTTTAATCAGTCTGTCAATTAGGACTTTAGGGATAGCTCAATTAGAAAATAAGTAATAATTACTTACTGAATTAGAAATTTGATAGTAATTATATTGATGGAAAGTTGATAAGGTCTTTAAGAAACCCTTTTTGTTTCATAAATTTCAGGTTAAAAAAAGGTCGTCAGCTACATGGTCAAAGTTTGGAGATCAGAGGAAATATGGTGAACACGTTGTTTGGGTTGACCATCCACATTTGGCATTGCAAAGCCAAAACCCAAATAAAATACCAAGCCTAATCGTGTATCTGATAATATTGAATATCCAATAATATCGAATATCTGATAAGTCCTACCCAAATTCAACATTTCTATTTCAACGCTCTTTTCAATTTTATGATTTTAGGTTTTTCTAATTTTATGATTTTATATTTTTAGGTTATATATTATGAATTTCATTTCTTTAATATTAATATTAGATGGTAATAGCATTAGAATTATATAATTATTTAAATATTAGTATTGTATTACATAAATTAGTATTATATTATTATTATTATTATTATTATTATTTATTTTTCTATTATATAATAGTATAATATTAGCATTAATTATTTATTAATATTTATATTATAAAAATAATACCTAGGAGAGAGAGAGAGAGAGAGAGAGAGAGAGAGAGAGAGAGCTCCATCTGTTCTAGTTGGCTGGGTNGAGAGAGAGAGAGAGCTCCATCTGTTCTAGTTAGCTGGGTAAACGGTAGGGGAGACCTTTCTTTGTTCACATAGCATCAAAAATGTTTCAACGCATGTCAGACCAAAGTGTTCCCAAGGTGCACTAAGCCAAATTAGGCATCAATTTTTGGAGATCCATATCTTGGAACAAGTGAGAGTAATCAAAGATTCATGAAGTGCACAAGGACCATCTTGCGAAGACCTACAAGCATGTAGCTCAGTTTTATGAGATTCCACTCAGATTCCATTTGGTGACCCGATCTTGGTTGGTGCAAAAAGTGTTAGTAATAACTGAGAGGGGGGGTGAATCAGTGGCCTCAAAAATTAATCCTTAAATCAACCCATAAAATGTATTACCACTTTTAAGATTTTAGTTATACTCAGTCCTACAAGATGAATGCCTTGAAATACTTATAACCAATTACTACTTGTTGGAATGCTTTGTTAAACCTTCTTCTATATGTTTACCGATAGGAAGTCTTGTATTTACCGAAACACAGTAAATAGCTAGAGTATACCGATCAATCTAGAATTGCATATGTGAAATGTAAAATAGTAAATTAATGAAACATAAACACATAACCCATGGATTTTTAACGTGGAAACCCTGTTAAGGAAAAAAAACACTGGGATCGGTACCCCAAATTTTCACTCTTCTAAAGTGAGCTCAGTTAAGAGCCAACCATGTTAAAGGTTACAAACACACTGTTAGGTGTGACCTTGTTAGAGGATTTAAAAGATAGTTTGTCACCTAGTATTTCACATCTAATGCTACCATCCTTGATCAAACACTCACTTGGCCTGTCAATAGGTATCGAGCATATCCAATGCTACTTTCTATGATCAAACTTTTTGATAATCCTTGGGATGTATCTCAGTTACAAAATACTTTTAAGTCCTACTCGGTTAAGAGACTTGATGCTTCAATGGTTAAAATGAAACATTAAATGATCTGTTCACATATAAAACTTGAATTGCAGATTTTCAGATCTATTTTAAGTTCATTACCTAAAATATAATCAATTCTATACCTTTGCTCCACACTTTTCTACTCTGTGATTTTGTCTCACTGTTTTTTGGTGTCTGCAGAATCCATCTCTTTTCTCATCTTGTTGAAAAGGACTGAATGAAGACTTTCTTCTCCTTCAGAATTTCTTTAGCATCTTTCCTCTTCTCTCTTTTCACCCCACTCAATTCCTAATGAATTGGGTTTGTCTCTTCAGAGACATGATTACCTTTTCTTGGTTTTCTTGATTCTTGGCATGATCCACAATTCTCACCAATTAGATTTAAAGCAAACTCCAGTTGTATCTCAAAGAGATCTTCTTGCCAACTAGACAAATCAGCTTTAAATCAATTACTTATCCTTGGCTTTATCTGGTCAATTAATTTAATGATAAGTATCAGTTAAGTCTATTTTTAGCTCTTAACAGCTAAGCATTTTGTCATTTCTAAACTCTCTGTTCTATCGGTCAATACTTCTATTAGTCATCGGTGATAACTAATTGTTTCGTCGGTGTGACTTCAGTTGTCATCAAGATCTCTATCCTTGTCTTTTTCGTCGGGCAACACTGTAATTATGTTCGTTGGGTTACTCTGTGCTTTGGTCGTTAGAAAACACTATGACTTTTCTCATCGGTAATGTTGTACATTTTCTCATCAGGTAACACTATGACTTTGTTCTTTTACTTTGACCATCGGTGTGCACTCCGTCAATGTATGTAGTCACTTTGTGAATACTTGACTTATATGCATTACTGATAGCATAGCCTTTGATTCATTGGTTCTTTGAAGTCTTTGGAAATATGTCTATGACCATACAGATTATATCAAGTTGACATCAATGATAATACAATACATTACCTGATTTAATGCCTTGCATGATCATCAACCTAACATCTTCAAACATTCAATCAGTTATAGTTCATCCAAAATTTGCATTGTTGCTCAGTTGAAATTTTTTCAATGGTGTATCTTTCAAACCATTCATCGTGTGACCAAACCGTAAGCTCCATCTGCTCCATTTGGACATCTAAACACTAAGGGACACCTTTCTTTTCTTGCATAACATCAAAAACCTTTCGGCGTATGTCAGACAAAAGTGTTCCTAAGGTGCACTAAGCCAAATTTGGCAGCAATTTCGGGAGATCCATATCTCAGACCTCATGAGAGATATCAAAGATTTGATAAGTGCACAAGGAATGTCTTTTAAAGGTCAAAAATCGTGTAGCTCAGTTCTCGGAGATTCCACTCAGATTGCATTTGGTGACCCAATCTCGATTGGTGCAAAAATTTGCATTATTGCCCAGTTAAAAGTTTCTCAATGGTCCATCTTTCAAACCATTCATTGTGGGACCAAACCGTCAGCTCCATTGGCTCCATTTGGTAGATAAAAAACAAGGGGAGACCTTTCTTTTCTCTCATAGCATCAAAAATGTTTCGGCGCATGTCAAACCGAAGTGTTCCCAAGGTGCACTAAGCCAAATTGGGCAGTGAATTTTGTAGATCCATATCTCAGACATCGTGAGAGATATAAAAGATTCGTTAAGTGAAAAAAGACCATCTTGGGAATTCCTACAAGTATATAGCTTAGTTTTGGGAGATTCCACTCGGATTCCATTTGGCGACCTGATCTTGGTTGGTGCAAAAAGTTACATTGTTTCTTAGTTGAAAGTTGCTCAATGGTGCGTCTTTCAAACTGTTCGTCGTGGGACCAAATCATCAGCTCCATCGGCTCCAGTTGGCTGGGTAAATGGGAAGGGAGACCTTTCTTTTCTCACGTAGCATGAAAAATGTTCTAATGCATGTCCGACCAAAGTGTTCCCAAGGTGCACTAAGCAAATTGGGCAGAAACTTTTTGGAGATCCATATCTCAGACCTCGTGAGAGATATCAAAGATTTGTGAAGTAAAAAAGGACCATCTTGGGAAGGTCTACAAGCATGTAGCTCAATTCTAGAAAATTCCACTTGGATTCCATTTGGTGACCCGATCTCGGTTGGTGCAAAAATTTGCATTGTTGCTCAGTTGAAAGTTGACCAATTATTTATATTTGATAGAGAGCCTTAAAGAAAATTTCTCTTATAGAATGTAATGATTTCAATGTTCTTTATGCTCGAGCCAAGTAGGGAGAATGTATTTTGGAAGCACAAAGAATAAAATACACATGAATATTTTAAGGAGATTTATAGGATATGCATAGATTGGATGTATTGAGAAACATTTGAAGACTTTCAAGAAAATGCACATACAAGATTGCAAGCTCGGGTAGACAAATGAGAGATGTGGAAGAACATACAAGGCATAAAAATCATTTTTAATTCTGAAACATGTAGAACTATTCAAGGCATGTTTTCTATTTAAAATAGTGCCTCTGGGATGTCACCTCAAGGAATGAGATAATTTGATTAAACAGAATGTGTGTGAAGCATGTTAGTTGTTTGCCTAAATCCCAATGTGAAGTGTAGAAACAGAGGATGTACACAAGATATTTTACTTAATGTCTCAATAAAATACCAAAACATAAACTAAAGAACATTAAATTGTTTGATAAAATACATCAAAGGAATATACAAGCATAAACAAAGCATGTTGAATTGTTTGAGCAATGTAAACTAGGTATATTGAACTACATGTAAATAAGATATGCTAAACTTTTTGAACAATGTAAATAAAAAATATTGAGCTTGTTTTAATAGAAATACAAGGCACGTTTATTATTTAATAGAATGATGTATAGAGATTTCATTACATTGAATGCAAGGATTGTAAACAAAGCATGCAAAGTACTTTTTGATCTATTCAAACATGGTGTAACACCAAAATAATAACATTAATCAAATGACAAGAAAATCTATAAAGGATCAAAGGTTGTCTCAGAGGTTATGCCACATGTATGAGTGAAGGAAATTGAAAACCAAATCAGAGGTTTAGTTATTCCAACATCACAACAATGGATTATTTCAAATAAACACATGTAAAATAAATGTTAAATAACACAATACATTTGACAAAACATTAATTTGCACTCCTATCTACCATGAATCTTGCAATCAACATTTTGGTGCTCTCAAAAGTATTGTGCACTAGATGGCTAATGGAGAATGAAGATGTAGTATGAAAATAATACACACATACAACGCATAGAAAAGATATAATATGAAAATGAACATACATACATAAATACAATGCATGACAAAGACATAATATGGAAATAATACATACATACACACATGCCAAAGATATAATGGTGAAATGATACATACATTGAACACATGACAAAGAAAACATAATCAGAAATGAAAATGTAGATATGTAGATATGAAATAGTATTGTACAAAATGTGGCACATGCTATCTCAAAAAATTTACAAAATCAACATATCTAGATACAATATGGCATACGTCATCTCAAAATGTGCCATATGGCATCTCAAAATAAAAATTTCAAGCACAAATGTTTCTAGGACATCCTATTCTATAGGTGGATGATCAAAGTGAAGTCTCTTCGAAGTGCATTCAAACACAAAAGTGAAACCCCAAGTTAGATTACTTAATTTATACGTTTTCTACAAATAATAAATACAAATTTAAAATCATAGTCAACAATAATAAATAATTTAAAAAAAATAAAAATTGAACTCTCGTCTACCTCACCTCTTTGTCTCTTCATGTGGTCAGCAGACCTAATATATGTCCTTGGTAGCGAAGGGATAATGCCACCAATGTCAACTCTGACCTGTATATGTTTGCGAACATGAGATTGATCTATGACTTATACTATTTAATGTCAAATCCTTGGTAGCAAATATATGTTTCAAAAATATCTAAATTAACATTAAAACTTACCTATGTTAAACTTTCTTTAGGAAATGTTGGTTGGGTCATCAACGATACAAACCCTTGGTGTGGTACCTCCCTCAAACTAGGGGTGACCTACAAAAGTCAAACAGATACTTCATACAATCATGACTTGATCATATTAAATAAATACTTGATAGTAAAATATACACAAATAAATTTAGAAATATACATACCGTGGGGCTATCACTGTGAATTGAGATGCATGTGACTCTATCGTGGTAAACCGGTCTCATGACATCATCAGACACCATCCTCTATCAAATAAAACATGTACCTAAAAATGAGTACGCACAAGTGACAAGTATACATGTATGCATAAATAATTTAAAATATTTAAGTACCTTCCCCTTGTCAATGCCAGATGTCTGAACCCCCTCACATTGCCCCCCAGTGGAAACTGGTGAAACCTACATTAGTATGTAATAAGATGATCATAAAAATTAGAAAACACATGTATATACTATTATAATAAAAGGAAACCAATGAATACATTAAAATGTATATACCATGGAAGTGTCAAGGCCAAATGAAATGGTCAAAAGCATGGACCCCTCCACCTATGCCATCTCCTCCTCTTTCATCAACTGGACATAAATGGAACACATAAAAAAACATAAGTGGGCAATCTTTATAAGAAAATTCTATTAAAAATATGAACGTTTAAATTTAAATACAATGTAACAAGTTAACTATTTACTCTTACCATAACAGGAGTCCACGACTCTGTATGCCCTTGATGCACATCTTCATGGGGTGATTCAGTGCGTGTAGTGTGTTTTGTAGTATCATCCACCTCGAAGACATAGTTAAATGCATCACTATCATTCAGGGGACCCAAGCACATATTCTTTCACATAACGCAAGTACGGGGCACACAAACATGTGAGCTCATGGAGGATGTGGAAGGGCCAGAAGCATCAGCATGAGGAAGCAACAATGCTACATTCTGTCTAACTAGTAGATCACTTAAGGTGTGAATGGCTTGAATACTCTATGGCCTAGCGTCAATAATAATATCAGGATGCTACACTATAGGAGGTGGTGAAATTTTGGGAGGGGGAACATATGTGCAGGATTTCACCTGATGTGCCCTTGGCCTATCCTGAGGAGTGCCTAAGTCTACGCAGTGGTTCTGTCTCATGCTCCAATAATTTACCTTGTGACCGAGCATAAATTCAACATACAATTTTATTTTGAAATAGAATAGGACATCCAAATTTTTGTGGGGTGGTCTATCAACAAATATCCACCACCAGTCCCAAATTTGTCACGTATTGCATCATTTTTGCACCATTTAATTGACAACTTGGTTTTTCAGGGTCCACTTTTAAACCAGTTTCGGGATTAACAAAAATGTTACATATGTCATGTTTTGTTATATTTAGATCCATAACTTAATCATAGTCAAGCCCATCATCAAACTGGGTGTGCATGGATTCATGCCAAAGAAGTGCAGCATTGTGTTTCTCTATGAGTTTCTCTATGCTTTCAATAATGGAGTTCAATGTGGAAAACATGGGGTGCAATGTGGGGATATTGGCATATGTGGTATGATATCATATAAGTTGACTTATCTTGTCTCCTATGAGATCCTGTAATGGTCGAGGGTTTGAGACTGGTTGGTCTTCTGAAGGTGGGGGATTGTTTTGAGGTAGTTATGGATTGTTTGTGGACTCATTGGGAGGGTTTTCTGATTGGTTTGAATCCATGTCTGATTCAAATACAATAAAGAATAAAGAATATCAATTCAAAACCTAGTTTTTATCATTTAAACCCTATTTTATAATCAATTTTAAAAAACAATAAGCAATATCATTTCAACCCTAGTTTTAAAAAAAAACTACAAATTTCAATTCAAAAACCAAAAAAAAACAATGAAACTTATAAATTTAACTTACCTCTTTACTAGAGCAAATTGGATATATGATTTCTAACTCATATACGATATTGCTTGGTTGGTTGCTTCAACATTTTCACAATGAAAATGATGAACGCAGCCACAAACATTAATATATTTTCACTGATGAATATTGGATATTCGATAATGCTTTAGCTTTTTCTTTTGGCTTGGCCAAGTGTACTGACACCCAGGCCTACTAAAAAGTCAACAAACTTTGGGTGCGCTTTTGGATGAGTGAAAAGCTCATTTTTTCACATCTCCAATTTTTGGCATACCATGATCCTCCACATACCCATCTATGAGAGTGATCAATCCTAAGGAAATCATAGCCTCCATTAGGGTCTATGGAGCTCCATATTGTACAAGGATTCCAAATATATGCCCCCCTTGTTACGATGGAAACATAGGACTATAGTGGCATCATAAGGAAAATAGAACAATGATACTTTCTTCTAATAACAAGGAGATATCCTTAAAAAATATATATATATATATCATAACCTTAGAAAAGAGGGGAGACTCTTGTAAGCCAGGGAATATATAATTTTGAAAGAATATCAACAAGTGGGAAGAGACCCTTGAAAGGAATGAATCTTGGTTACGAGGTGTCTACCTAAAAGAGCACTTCTTGAACAAAGATACCATATTTGAGACAAAGAGGGGGAGGAGAACAAGAATGCACCCTTTTAACCTCCCTATTACTAAAATGAATAAGGGATTCTTGATGAAGGATAACACACACTAAGCCTCCAAGTAAGGGTATTTATTTAGGATGAACATGATTTACAAATAATGAAGAGGTTGTGATCAAGGATACACCCCTCTTGAATAAGAGAGAATCCAAAATCAAAACAAACAATTCTATAAAATAAAATAATGTCACATGATAAACAATCGCCACTCCGGCAAAGAAAAATGGATCCTTAGCAAGAGAATAGAAAGACAAAGAAAATCATGTTGCCTCCCAATCATAGAGGCAAGAGAAAATAAAACATATTATGCATACTAAGCTAATGAGAAATTGTAATAGATAGACACTTTCAACAGAGAAAGTGATTGGAAAAATATATCAATCTCTAGAAAAGAGACAAATATTAGCACAAAACAAGTTCACGCAAGGACTTGCACATCACATTAGAATTGATACAAATAAAGAGATAATGGATATTTTTGAAAAGAAATTGAAACACCATAGATTCCCTAAGTGAAATATCATTTATAATACACGTGCTCTTTGAAGCATGAAAATGCTTGTTAACAAAGATGTAGGTTCTTGCAAAAAAAAGAGATTTTAATGCTAGATAAGATATGTTATTATAAAGGATACAAACTGAAAAATAGAAAATGGATCTTTAAGAAAGAAAGGGAAATTTTAAAGAGAAAGGATAGTGTATTATGCACTCTTAGAGGAAAATCAACTACTAGAGATATACACATTCAAGCAAGGAAGAGGTTCCAAAGAATGATATCAATCTCCTAAAGAGAAAGATCCTCAAAAATAAAGTACATGCAGGGAAGTACATAATAGTATAAGAGATTTAACAAACAAAGAGATAAGGGATCCTTTAGAAGGAAAATGAATAAGATAGAGAGACCTTTCCTCCCAAGAAAAAGGATAAGGGGAGGGACCTATTATGTTGCTTACAATGAACATTAAGCAAAGCGCAATGCCCCTAATAAAGTAAGCTACTAAGATTACATGACTAAGAACAACATAATAGGAAAGATGAATGCTAAGCTATGTTTGTAATATCAAGAAAAGGTATAAGATTCATTGTTAATAAAATTAGAGATCTATCTACTAAATTTTGAATGAAATTTCTAAATTCAGTACATCAACAAGAGAATTTTTATAACTTTATTAAAAATGCAATAAAATCACAATTCATTAGAAATTGTCTAAAAGGAAAATAGATGTTCGTACCATTTTTAAGACTCCAAAATATTCTCCTAGCCAAAGAAAAATGGTCATCAAGAAAAAATGTAACAATAGAAGGTGTTCGTAAAATGTTTTCTAGAGGAGGTCTTTGTTGTGATTAAGAAGAAACAATAGTTTTGGAAGAAGAAATTTTTTTTACTTCAGGTATAATCCTAGACCAAGAATCTAATGAATTGTATAAGAGGACCTATAGGGGCATTTATACCTTGTTTATTAATATCAAGACCTCATCTGCTATACGCTTGTTGAGAAGTAATGTCATAAACCACATTGTAATTAGAGTTTAATGTAGAAGGATAAGGACATATTTCTTGAGCTTTATGAAAGTGTGTATTATGAGGAGTATCAAGGTAATGGTTCTCTTTAGAGAGATTAGGATTCCTATCACTATTGTCATTTTCGTTAGGTGATGAAGAAGAAGAAGGTTTATCAAGATCTTCATGTTTACTTAATGTTATTGTTAGAGATAAATCATCAAGAAAATGCTTAACATCATGATTATGAAAAATGTTTTAATAAAAAGAGAAATGTTTTAAATCATCTAAAAAGGTGTGTAAACTAACTTACTTAAGTTCATCCATTAAGGTGGATTTAGGAGGAGAGGATCTAGGTCTCGCCAATATGGAATTGTTAGGAATATGATCTCTATCCTTGTGACTAATAGACATCCTAGGAGAAGGATTATGGTGATTTAAGAAAACGTCATCTTTAGGATCATTATTTTCAACATATTTCATGCATTTTGCTAAGAATTTAATGAGAAAATTACATCAAATGTGAATAAAAGTATTGAGAAATAATTTGAAAGTTGGAAGAACATTTGAAATTCTCATAATACCATATGCTAGAAAACCATGAAGGAATACAAAAAAATTAAATGCAACAAGTAGTATTCGCTCCATATGATTGATAAAGAGAAGTAAGGAGAAAGGTAACAATATGAGATATCACACACCAATTTAACTTAGTAAACTCCATGATGAAAATCAAAGCTACACAAATCAGATCTAAGAATGCAATATATGAGATCTAGGCTCCAAATCAAAATGGAAATGTTGTGCATCGATTTTACCAAAATGTACAATAGTAAAGTGAAGGAATGGTGGTGATATGGGGGTTGATCCTTATTTCCTATTTCCTATTTCACATTAGGAAGGAGAGATAACCCAATAGGCTTAGAAGAGTCAAAGCACTAAATTGGTATTTAGTTTCCTTCACTAATATAGAAAAATAATCTCTAGATATAAGAAATAAGAAAAAATGGGGGAAATGGTTGACTTACTATACACACACTAATAAAAAAATAGACATCTCTATATGGCTACCAAAAACAACAACCAAAAGATGTCACTAACATGTTGATTAAGTTTGATACAAATTTGGAGGGAAGAGGTTGTTTGGGGTGTCTTGTTTCTAGGAAGAGATCACCTGGGCCATCCTATTCCTGGCACTTTTGACTAATTCAAATTGCAAATTTTCCAGTAGGTTATGTACTTTCTAGATCTAATCTGGTGTAAATGCCACCTTTACCTGAACATATACAAATGAAGAAAATCTTGTGTAATGAGGAGTTTGCCTTAGTCAAACTCCGGTTTGTAATCAACATTGAAAGGAAATGAAACAAAAGAGAGAGTGTTGTCATATCATAGAGGCTAGATCTAAGAAATGGAGTATATTAAACCTTGGAAATCTAATTTCTTCTTTGATTATGATCAAGTACTAAAGAAACCTACAAGATTTAAGAGATAAAATAAAGCAATAACATAATTATAGGAAAATCAATCATTTAATAATGAAAAAGAGGTGAGAAAATATAGGTGAAAGTGCAACCACAAAAGTATAGATGAATTCTTCAACCAAGAGTGGTGGAAAAAATGACCCACTAAACTAGGATGATGATTCAAAATGGAATCGATGCCTCTCTAATAGACTCCTAAATGATGATGACTTGTGTAGACAAGTGTCAAACGATCATGGACAACTAAGTAGGCTTAATAAGCCTAAGTGTAACTAAAAAAATACACTAATAACTATGTTGATGCAATAGCTTTGATTTCACACAAAAAAACCAAAATCAAAATCATGAAAGACAAAACCTTGTAAAATGGATGTTTTAGTTTTCCACAATGCTTGATGGAGAGAGAGAAGAATTACTTGAAGAGTAGAAGACTTGAATACTTCAAGGAATTTGCATTATTAAATGTATGTAGATGGATGCTTGTATTATGATCTTCTTCCTTGATGGTGGACTCCTTTTCTTGGCCTCCACTGAGGTAAAGAAGCTTGATATATGCATAAGATTGTCTTTAAAATGACTTAGAATGCTTCAAATCTTGATCTTGAATGCTTGAGATGTGAAATTGCAGAAGAGGTCTTGAAATCATGATTTCTTCATATAAAAATGACGAGAGATAGGTTTATTTTATACCTCTCAAAATATTTCTAGGCTCAAAACTTGAAGGTGTCGAGGGGAATCTAGAAATCCCATTTAACCAATGAGATAAACCCTTAAGTTTAATTTTTGGAAAACAAAACTAGGGAAGAGGTGACCTTGGGTGGTCTTGTCCCTCCATAAAGAGGTGAAATTGAGTTTGGAAGCTGGAATGTGGAGAAAAATCCAAAAATGTAGGTGGTTCAGAGGTGAAGTACTACAAAAATTAATGTGGGAGCCCATACATGCTAAAATAGGACTTGATTGAGCATCTAATTATAGATGCTTACAATTTAGGATGGTACAATACTAAAATAGAATAAAGTGAAGTAGGGTAACATTGTACAATGGTCCTCATGGGAGAAGACATTGCACACTATATCTTGAAGAGATACCAAATACAATATAATGCGCTTCACATATCTTAAAATGATATTTTCCATTTTATGCAAATATTTTCCTAGTAAACCAACTAAGGGTAAAACATTAAGCTCATATAGGTCTCCTAACTTCCTAATATAATGCATGACCCAATAAAACTAGTTCAAGAGATGTGTGCCATAGTCAACATTTTCATCCACCAAAACATGTTTTAATAACACATCCTTAGATACAAAACAATTTTTTTAACATACTAAAAGACTGCATCATTACAACATTAGGAAGAGAAAAATAGTAAGTGACATTTCCTTTAATGGACCTATGTAAAATGATCTATAGAAATGTCAAAATACCACTTATCCACCCTACCCTCTTCTATGCATGCTTCCCAATACCATATACCTACCCCATCTTTCTAATTAAATTATACTCTTTATCCCTAATACTAAAGTAATATACAGGGTCACATTTTGAATATTTAGATTCCTTTAAATAAGATAACATTTTGGATATTTAGATTCCTTTAAACAAGATAAGGTGTTACTTTTAGGATGAAAATTTTAAGAAATTTATATTCTTATTGAGTAAATGCTTATAATTAAGGATATATATTAGTTTTGGTAGTAATAATCACATATTACATATTTTTAGTTGTGTCTTTTTATGTGGAAAATATCTCTTATATATCTATCTTTTTATATTTTTATTTAGTACATTATGTTTTTTATTATCAAATAATCAAAACCAAATTCAACCATCTCTCACATTTTAAGGTTTGGGGTTTTGAAAAGGACTATAGGATAGTAATGGTGTTGGCTGGTATGCTCTCCAACTCTTTTATTTTTCTCTTTTGAAAATTTTTAGTTAATAGATCATGAATGACCTAACCATTTTTGAAGCATCCTTACATCATCAAAACATAACTATCCTAAAATTTGATAAGAAAAAACATCACATGACTTTTAGTTTTTCTATGGATAAATAAATTTAAATTATTTTCAATTTTATTATTTTCATCTGTAAAATATTTATAAATTATTTCAAAATAAAATTATCTAAAATTAAAAAATAAATACAACCCTTATATGTTATGATTTTAAATCATAAAGATACATTTACTATCCATTACATCCATTCTACAAAATATCTAAGAAAGTAAAAGGTCTTATACATTAGATTAAAAAAAAATGAATACTTAATATAAGAGATTAGTTTTCAACACCCTTTGTGGAAAGTCAATAGGGAGGGTCATTGGAGCCCTCTACCGCATGGAGTTTACAAGATTAACACTGATGGTTCTTGCTGTGGGAATCCTGGTCATGTTGGTATTGGTGGTATTGGGGGCTCTTTCCATCTTTTGTGCTATTGAGCGTAATTGTGTTCTTGGTTGGAGAAGGATCATCTGCGAGTCTGATTCTTAGGTGGTAATGTCTTTTCTTAATAGTCAATAACTAGATGGTTTTGGTTGGCACTTACAATTAATTATAGGACGGATTCATCAGTTGTGTGGCTCTCTGGATTCTTTTATTTTTAGGCACATTCCTAGAGAGAGGAATGGAGTGACTGATCGTTTAGCCAAATGGGGCTTATGAGCAAATGTATTCTTGGAATATTGTAGATAAAGGGCAATTACCTCCATAAATGACTACGATGTTAGATCATTTGGTGGACAATGACAGGGCCCTTCAGATTCCATGTCCTTCTTATATTTTTCACCATCTTTTAGTTTTAAAGTTTTTAGTAAATACAAAAGTAGTATAAGGTATATTAAACTAGTTTAATAAAAAAATTATATGATAAGTCACATTTTTATTTAAAAAAACAGAATATATTTAGAACTCAATTAAGAGTTACAATGAGATCTTGATCATCATTAATATACAAAGTGTCAAAAGATTAAATTAAAATATGTACATAAAAAGGATAATACCAATTCTAAGGTATAAGAGTAAGTTTTACATTAGTACATTCTAAGGACTGGATAGCTATTTCCATATAGCACCATATAATTGACAATTTCTTTAATATAACTTTATAAATACTTTTCATCCATTTTTAAATACAAACACCACAATTTATAATAGTTAATTTGAGTAAAACTTAAAATTTTGAAGGACAAGGCCATTATTACACAAAACAATTAAGGTCGTCTACTAACTCCTCTGCCTGCCCAGTTAAGTTTTCATGGATTCTTTTGGTACTTGTGAGTGCGGTCCAGTGAAGAGGCTCGCTAAACTTTAATGAACGCAAACATAATCTTATCCTCAAATTTAATAACCAAAAATATGAATGAAAGAGAACTGCAACTTTAAAATATTATCCCAGAGTACAAAAATAGACAGTTTTTCAAACGCTAAGATTTCAGAAGTGCAGTGCCAAGTGCCTGATTGAAACTGCGGTTTTCCCTGCCATTATTTCTCTCCAACTAGCTTTGAATGATGTTCTAAAAATGCGTTCTTGAGCTGTTTTGTACGAGTATATTGCTGATCTTTAAGGTTTATAATAATATGGAATTTTAGCCCAGAAATGCAAGATATCATTGAAGAAATTTAGATTTTTTGGCAGCTTGCTTCCATGATCGGAAGGAATGGAGCAATTCAACTAATTGATGCTGAGAGAAAAAAATTGTATGGTTCATAGTTTTCAGAAAATTTAAGCCATATCAATCGAGTTGCTAAATCTTAAATTTAAGGAAAAGAGTCACAGCAAAATAACAAATCCGCACAAAGAAATTCTCAGGGAACTGTGAAATTTTACCAAACCAAATCATGCGCCGAAACTCATTCACAGATCCACCAAAAAATCTACATTGAATAAATTGATGAATTGGAAAACCTTTTCATCTTCAGATTTGTACAAAAACAACTGATCCGTGACAAATCATCAAAGCAAGCAAGCAGATCAGGGAATTTACAGGGAAAAACAAAGCATTTTCATTCTGCGGCCAAAAGAGCTGCAAGCTGCACTCATTTATCAAAAATTTTGCAACAAATCTGGCAAAGGCATGTGTGCAACCCACCTCATTCAGAATCGAGAGCGCCATTGAAGGGGAGAGACGAGATAAACATCAAACATTCACAGGATTTACGAGCCGGCGGGGCGGAGACCTAAGTGTAGGTCCAAACCGCTGTCAGGATTCGATCGGTGCGGTTGTCCGGATTCGACCTTGGGACCTCCGGAATGGAAAAACCTGGCGCCTGACTCAAATTCGTGCCCTAAAGGCATGGCCTGAGCCTGCAAATATCTCCCTTCTGGAACGGCCTGAGCCGCTGGAACGGCCGAGAAAGACGAAGAATACAAATTCGAGCCGGAATAATCACCATAAACGGGAGAAAGCGAAGAAATCGAAGAAAATCCGTACTGTCCATGTGGCGGCGGAACGAAAAACCACGACGGGCTAATGGTCGCAGAACGGGCAGGCTGAAGGGCAGATCCGAAAACGGCCTGCTGAGGTTGCGGCTGCTGGAACCCTAATAACTGCGGCAAAGGAGGCGCCATTACAGGCGCACTAAACCGCGGCGGGCAGGGCGGCATATCGGCGGCCATTCGGGCAGAATGGGGCGTGAGAAGGGCAGAACCAGAGAGCCGATTATGCAAGCCAAAGAATCCATTTCCGGCCCGATTTGCCGCCGCACAAGCCTGTGCGGCAGCCGCAGCAGCAGCCGCGCTGCGATTTGCCTGAATCTGAGCTCGCTTTGCCTGTTGCCGCTCCTTCTTGTGAGCATTTTGGTGCCCTCCTAGGGCCTGGGAATTCGCAAACTCTCTGCAGCAGAATTGGCATTCGAATTTCCGGTTCTCCGAGGCCGAATTACTCCCGCTTTCCGTCGCCGCCTGGGCGGCGCTCGATCTATCTCCATCATCCGCATCCTCCTTTACTTCGTCGTCCTTGTGCCGGAGCTCAAAGCCGAACAACCGCAAAGATTTCTGCGTCCTGCCGCCATTGTTGCCGTTCTCGTCTGCTTCGTCCGTGACGCTCTCGCTGCCCTGATCTTTGCAGCAAACATTAGGGCAAATCTCAAGCTCCTCATTTCCAGTGTCCAAGCAAACCACGATTTTGTCCATGGATCCGAGGTGGTGGTTCTGGTTAGCCACCTCCTCGCCCATGGAGGTCTCACCCCCAGGGTTTAAAACAGGGCTCAAATTATTGAGCTGTCCCGGGCGGGATTCGAACTCGGGTCCATGCATGTCAGGGCCACAGCATGCTCTGAGTCGCTTCAAGGGCATGTAAGCCGAGGATTGGGCGAAAGTGGAGGTGCCACTGGCACTGCAAACAGTGCTAAATCCTCCTCCCCCATCTTCTCCCGCTAATTCCTTCTGACAATCTAATATTGGCAACTTGAGCGGACGGCACGAATCTATCAGCCTTGTCATGGCAATGGCAGCCACTATACCAATCAATCCCTGGGCCTGGGCCTGAGCAAAAGCCAGAGCCTGAGCCTGCGGCGAATCAGAATGATGCAAGCCCAGCCCCCATGCCCAGATCTTCACGTGGGGATCCGATTTTAATGCCCCTTTTTCCCTGCTCCACAATTCTAAAGAAAACCCCTTTCGCGCCTGACAGGTTCAGGCATGCAGGAACTCCTCAAGCCTTAAAGTTGACAAAGGAAAGTAAAGGGGAGTCCAAATGCTGGAAGCTGTGATTTGCTGTAACGTAGGCGGAGGGCACCAACCAAAGCAGAAGTGGAAAGACGAGGACCCGCCCATTCGGACATCCCGAGAAGCGAGGCACAGTTGTTTATGGAGAAAATGAAGGTGATTCGTCACGCACAGTGAACATGTCACCCATCGCCATGGCATTGGCGGATGCGACTACCGAGGGAGAAGGTCGGGCTTTGTGGTGGCCACCTTTGTCGCTTTTTCTCCCGGCACACCAGCTGACCTTCATGCCCTTCTCTGCCACCTGGGACTTCCTCATCCATCAATCCCTTCTTCATTCTCTCTCTAGCTACTTTCACCCCCCTTTTCTTTCTTTCCACCTCTTTGCCCTACGCTAAACGTCTCCACACTGTCCACTGCCCACTGCCCAGACTGCCAAGAAACGCTCGCACTACTCCACCACCCATCATTCTAGGTAATCCCTGGAAATTGACGGCCTCTGCCCTGTTTTTTCTAATCATTTTATCTTGGAATTTAATGGAATAGAAGTTTTTTAACATTTACGAGGTATAGAGGAGAAGATTCTTCATTTCACGAAGCATGGAAGAAGAGATTTTTAACATTCACAAGGTATAAAGGAAAAGATTTTCAACATTCATGAAGTGTAGAAAATCTAGTAAGAGTAGATTTTTAACATTTACGAGAAATAGAAGAGAAGATTTTTAATATTTGCGAGATATAGAGGAGAAGATTTTCAACATTCACAAAGTGTAGAAGAGAAGATTTTCAACATTCACGAAGTGTAGAAGAGAAGATTTTTAACATTCACAAGGTCAACAAAAATCTATGACATAGTAGATTACACTATTTTAACATTGTGTTTCGACATGTTGATGGAAAAAAAGAAAAAATAATTGTTGTTGTTGAATCCACATCAGTCACAACATGTAACATGGATTGTGGAAACCTAATGAATTTGACCTTAAAAAGAATAGAATAGAAGATTTTTAACATTCATGACGCATAGAATACAAGATTTGTAATATTCATGAGGTCAAGAAAAATGTGTGAGATATTAGAATACACTATGTTAATATTATGAAGTGTCAATTTTATGTCATTCGGTTTAATAATGAGCTCTTCCATTCTCTCCACTCATTTTCTCTTATTTTCATCTTGATGTGAAATGTTGACAAAGTTGAGTTGAAAGCACTCACGAGTAATGTGGATTGTGAAAACCTCATGAGTTTGATCTTAAAAAAGTAGTCTATAATAGAATAGAGTAGAAGATTTTTAACATCTATGAGGTCCAGAATGATCTATGTGATAGTATATTCCATTGTTTTGACATTGAAAGGTGTCAAATTCCTCTCATTTAGTTTTATAACGAGTTCTCACATTCTGTTTTTCTCCATGCAATCTCTTCCATTTTCATCTTGATCATGGGTTGCAGAGTGTAATCTAAATGTTGGTTTAAATTTCTTTTACATTAATGAATAAATTCTAAATTTAAAANTTTTTAAAAGTTGCATTTTAGGGTATGGTTTTCCTTTTCATAAATTATCTTCTACTTTTGTAATGGATGGTAAGGTGCTCGTGGTTGGTCTAAGTCAATAAAATTTTCTTGCTTGTAATTAACCATCTATTCAATCTAGTCCACTAAAGCCTCTAGACAATATCTAGAAGAAGGTGATCTTACTAGTTGGGATTCAACTTACTCATAATACATCTAAAGATATTTGGGGCTATCCAAAGGATAAAATTATTTCTCCATATAGTTTCATTTTAGTTGCTAAGGCTTTGTTAGACTTGGCTCTTTTATTTTTTTGTCTTAAAATTGGGGATTCTGACCATTTGGATGTGGCTCTCTACATTTTTTTTGTAAATAATGTACTATTCTTTATTGTGTGTATACTAGTATGAGAAAAAGGGGATATTATGAATAAATAATTGTCACTAAAAAAATTGCTAGATGAATACAATTTTGTCCCCTTTATAGATGTGCACAAATAGTAATTTATTAAAATCATGTGTTGAAACTAATTTTAATATATATGCTTGTTATATATTGTAGTGGAACATTTTAGGAATGTTGATTGTCCTTAGACATGTTATATTTGTATGATAAACAAAATGTTAATATATATCACACCAAAATTTATTTATATTTTGATCTAGTATTTAATATTTATTAAAAGCATTAATAATATTGTTTCGAAATCTAACTCTCAAATCATTATATAGTATAGAATTTATTTTAGACTTCATGTATAGTAATTTATTGAATCCAAGAAAGAAATCGGGCATCCCCGATCATGATTTTGATATTGTTAAGTGGACCCGCACTAAAAGGAAAGAAAATAAAGTTAAATGCAATTTCTTGATGAAATTTGTATCTAATTGGAATGCAATAAAGGTGGAAAGAAGAAATAATTGAAAGTATGATAGTTGAAAAATCATTATAGAGTATAGAATTTCTTTCAGTCTTCTTGTATAGTAATTCATTGGTTCCAAGAAAGATATCAACATCCTCGTTCATGATTTTGGTATTGTTAAGTGGACCCACACTAAAAGGAAAGAAAATCAAGTTTATAGTAATTTCTTGACAAAATTTTGATCTAATTGAAATGTAATAAAGGTGGAAACAAGAAATAATTGGAAGTACCCTAGTTGATAAATTGAGACATGACTTTAGATTTCTTGTAAATACTAACTATGAAACC
>MU225418.1:290559-303921 GCA_018584345.1 Thuja plicata
CAAAATAAGCTAAGAAGTGGCATGGGAACATGCCCTAAGATGATGCTAGCTAGCCCTCAACTAAGAAATCAATTTCAAATTCCACTTAACTTTTTCTCCTACATAATTTTTTTTTGTTATGGACCCATACAAGGTAAAACCATTTGATATATTATGATTCCATTGAACAATTTATTTTATTTGTGTGGATTTTCATGTTTTGAAAATATTTTCATTAATATTTGGGAACTCTTACATGTTTTTGATTAAGGAAAACAGGTTTTGATGGGTTCCTGAAACCCTACAGAAGAAAGCAAAGATACGTAACAACCAACAAAAATAGGCAGACCTAACAAAACAGTTCCATACAATAGAAAGCCAGGGACACACACCCAATAAAACCAAGAACATAGAACCAGGGGTGCAAATCAGGCAATATCTCTGAGAATCTCAGCCACCCATATCTCCAGCTCGGTCATTCTCCCTGCAGCTTCTCTAAGTTCGGCCAGCTCTTTGTCAGCTTCCTATTTTTCCATCTGCTTGGCTTCCTCTCTTGTTCCCTTCTTTTGGAAGTTACTCCCTGTCACTATGCATCGACCAATCCTCTTTCTTTTCTCTTTGTTCTTGAAACTTGTCAATGATTACCTTAATATTATCATTTGAGGTTTTAAGTATGTTGTAGATTTGCTCATCTATTTTAACCATTGAGGCTTCAATGCCTTCAACCCTATGCTTCAGATCGGTCACTCTGCTATCCAGCTCCCTGTCCTCTGCAATATTCTTGTTGTTGTTGATTATGCTTTCTTTCTCCATCCTGTCCATTCTTTTTTTCAGCTCATAGATCTCATAGTAGGTCCATTTTATTGATCTATAGCTGTCAATAGCACTATTTTTTGCATTGTTCAGCACATCCATTTGGGGATCTTCCCTCGCATTGTTGCTGAAAATCACCAGAGTAGGATCAATAAGCTCTTTCATCTGAATTCTGCCCTCCTTGTTTTCCTTAACCAAACTCTTGCATGTTAATGTCCCATGTATTCACTCATTTAACATTTACACATCATTTTGTTTGCTCCACACATTTATTCTCCTCCTTAAAGCTTCTCACATCACCATTTTATGCATAAAATAATTCTACTATAGATACTAATACAAAACACTTACTGTTATTAAGTATAATATTGACTCCTTAAATGAGAGAACTAGACTACTCACTCTAAGGTTTTCATTTTACTTGATATTGATGTCACTCTAGGCTATGCACTTCATGATGTAGTGTCATTATTTATTAACCACCTCCTCTCATTTCCTAAACCTCTTTAGACTTAGTCTAATTTATAGTCCCACGTCTAAGATGATGTGAGCCAGTACACGACTAGACCATCAATATTTTTACCTTCCACTTTGATTTATATTCCTGTGTAATGTTTTTCATCATGGTCCCATATCAGGTTAAATACTCTTTGATCTACTATGATTATTTATAGCCATTCCTTTTATCTATATTCTCTCTCACATTTCTCTATTTTCCCACTAATGTTTCGACACGTTAACTTGTTGATGTTCCATTTATTCATCCACTTTCATTTTATTTCATGCAGATATTTTTCCTTCTATTTTACTCTTCTTCTATAACCATTTTATGCCAAAAATTATTATACAATGAATGTTGATTAAAAAAAGCTAGTTCATTTTATTAAACATCAAATTTTTGGGAAAGTCAGCTAAATTTCACTCTCAAGGTGTCTTTGTACTTGAAATGGATGTCGCTTTAGACTATGCACTCAATAATGTAGTGGTATTTTGTCTTAACTTCCCCCTTATTATAAAAATAGATAAGTTCACATTTACCAATCCTTTGTAGGCATTTTCCAGACATTTTCCACTTGCTAGTCTCATATCTAATATAATATGTGCTAATAATTAACTAGGCCATCAATATTTCACCATCTACTTAATTTCAACTCCTACATAAGAATTTTTACTGTGATCCTATATGAAATTAAAATATCTAATTTCTATTATGATTTATTTTCACTATTTCAATTGTCTTTCTGACTTCTCATGTAATTCTTGTTTCTTTATTAATATTTAGACATTTTTATAATTTCAATTTTACATGTCAATATCTCATTTACTCATGATTTGTCACTCTTTCCCATCCGCATATTCTTCCATTTCTTTAAGGGCTCGTTTGGTGCATGACATTAACTTATCCAGAATAGGCCTATTCCAGAATAAGGGCCTATTCTCGGATTAATTAATTCTAAAAATGAAAGCTGGAATAAGCTATTCTCCGCTTGGATCCCATGTTGTAGAATTGGAATAAGGATTATTTTTTATATTTTTAATTAATTTGAATAATATGTATTTTTAACTTGTGTACATATATACACACATGTGTATATACACGCGCACGTGTGTATATACACACACATGTATATACACATGTGTGTATATACACACATGTGCATATACACATGTGTATATATTACACACATGTATATATACACACACATATATATACACACATGTGTATAAACACATTTGCCTGTTTATATACACACATGTATATATACACACATGTGTATATATATACATACTCACATAAAAAAATAAAAATAAAAGATTAAAAAAAGATTTCAAAAAAAATAAAAATTGAATCCATAAATAGCTTATTCTCGAATAAGAAATGAATTCCAGCTTTTTTTTAGAATTAACTAATGCAAGCATTGGCCCCAAAATGGGGATTAGTTTTCTAATTCGAGAATTCAAAAAATGTCCCAAACAGAGAATTAAATTATTCTAGCATTAACTAATGCTTATTCCAGGTTAATGCTTGGCACCAAACAGACCCTAAATATTTTTCGCTCACCACTTTATACCAACAATAATTCTCCATGTTTTATACTTTTGACAAATACTCCAAATCATTCACATAATCTTCCTTCTACCTCAACTCTTTGTTTTTTTTCATATCAACGACATAAAGATATTTATCCTCCCAATTTAAAAAAGAAAAGTGATTGTCCAGTGTGATAAACATGCATTACAAGACAAGAACACTATAGGACTTTATAACGTTTAAAACTACTCCAAATCATTCACATAATCTTCCTTCTACTTAACTTTTTTTTTTAATTAGATGAACCACATATAAATATTTATCCTCCCAATTTAAAAAAGAAAAGTGATTGTCTATGGTGTGATAAACCTGCATTGCAAGACAAGAACACTATAGGCTCGTGACACAACATTTTAAAGGAGTAAGAACTCCGTATACGCAATTCATAAAGAAAAGAAAAGCATTGAGAGTCGAGTGTAAATCCTTTTCAGCATTACACAAGAAAATAGTTTTATTTAATACAAGTCAAACGGGTCACAAATATCTTGTAAGCTGAAAATAGAAAGGAGAATGTTGGTCAAGTGTCTACATTAATTTATCAAATTGTAGGGAACAAGACAACTTAAACGCACTTAATCTATCTTGAATTTTGCCCTTACTTGTATGATTACATGCTTTATTTATTTATTTTATTGAAAAGTTGTTATGTTAAATATTAAGAAATACAAGTTCTCCTTATTTTTAATGTTTCTAACTATCATCATCAGCATAAAACTAAGACGAATGGACAAAGATTATAATTAGAAAGTTGACACCATAAGTCCTTATAATATAAGATAATTAACATAACACTTATTCCCATGATAAGGATAAAGACGGCTAGTGAAAAGCATCAAATAGATTATATTAAACGAAAAGGACGTAAGTGGACAATAATCGTATCCTTCTGGATACGAGGACCATGTGCCAAATTCATAGGATAAGGAAATATAACCCATACAGCATGGTATTGCATGCTTCATTATTTGGGGGAGGAGACTAGTTTATATGCATTACTAAGACTTTTGCATTATTTAACATATTATTATATTCGAGATCTTTTAAGACAGATTTAAAGTGAGCTTTCACTTTTTATAGTATAGTCAAACTAGATGACTTTTTGATATTAAATGTGTTTCCAGAGTTACATGAGTGTTTATAAAAGTTGTAAGAGGAATTCGATAGATTGTTAGGTTAAGTTTTTTTTAATTTGTTATGGTTTAGGTAAATTAGAGTAATATTAAATATAATAAAATAAAATAACGAATAACAATAATAAAAATTCTCTGGAGGAATAGATCTCCAAAAGCTCTTCAACTTTTTCAAACTCACAACGCTAAATTTTGACCAATGTCGGTCAAAATGTTTGGCCCATTCGACCAGGATGCCAAACCCACGACGCTAAATTTTGACACAGAATGGTTGATATGTAGACCAGTCTTGGTGAGGGTTTCGACCAAAGTTCGATGAAATTTCGACCAATATGGAATGTTAAAAAAAACCCCTGAAGTTAAATATCCAGAGTAATCACCAACAACATCCTGGTTGGTGATTAGTCTAGATATTTATCTTCAGGTGTTACTTTGCATTAATATATATGACTGTGTATTTTGTTACGTTACTTTACTATTAGCATAATGGTTTATTTTGAACTTATTTGACGTTGGTTACTAGTTGTTGAATGAGGCAACTGCAAACATTTTAATAGATTTTCATAATTAAATAATGAAATTTGCATATACTAGTGTTCTTCGTATTCAAAACAACATTGCATGATTTATTATCGTAAGCCCCCTCTGACTTACGCATCTAGAAAATGAAACTACAACCTATTGGGATTGAGATAAACCTTATAAAACAATAGTAGCTAAGAAGGATCACTTGCCAACAGCTGCTGAATACAAGGTCCTCCAACCATTGCCATCATGATAACATTCAACCTACACTCACAAAAACTAAAAGTTAAATCACAAACCTCGTAGTTTTTCTTCCTTAGCTTCTCAAGGAATGGAGAGTTCTCAAGGTGCTTCTTATTAGTACCAGTAATGTAGTAAATATCTTTCTGGTCCTTCTTCATTCTTGATATGTACTGGTCGAGCGATGTAAGTTTATTGCCAGATTTTTTGCTATTAAAATAGATAGAGAATACCAGTATAAATGAGTAGCATGAAAATTTTAATGATTGGAAATATAGAGTAATACCTTAGTAAGGTACTCATCCACAATCAAGCAAACAAATCATATGTTTTTGAAATGGGCAGTAGCAGTCACCTTTCAAATCTCAGAAGCTTTGCAAGCCTGTTTCTGTTTGATGCATCCTCGATTATACCTAACTTGAAAGATTTTCCAAACTCATTCCAGAATTTGGTGTACTTTCCCTTTTTCTCCGAATCTATTTCTGAGTCAGCATCTGCATTAAATATATCCTTTAGTACATCAGCATTCAATGACTACCTAGACAGAGCAGTTCAATGACTACAATAAGTGTATATCCACCTATTGCCCAAGCCTATAGATATGTGAAATTATGAATAACTGAATATGTCTTTACCCGATTTCAAATGACGTGTCTATCTATCCATATGCTTTCAATTTTGACCAAATTGTTGCTATTACTAAGGAAAAATATAGTAAGGATATTGGTTGTCAAATTCTAGACCTAACAAATTGTTCTGGTACTGACCCTATTAAATTGTCAAAGATACCCATTTCAGATAAATTCATAAAATATTTTTTCTATTTATTGCAGCTTATGAGCCAGCACATATATGTAGGGATTCCATTATTTTCAAAGTGAAAATTTGCTTCAATGGGAAATTATACCTAATAATAATGTTAGGGAAGATTTGCTTACCTGCAATGCCCAGTAGTGGAAACTGATGTAAGACATGGGATATCGCCACATGGGCTTTGGAATATCCTTTGGAAGCCTGAAATATCCTGATACTAGTATGAACATTCCCTGAAATAAATAAACAAATAAATAAACAAATACTCAAAGCAGACGCGAACAAGAATTTCAGCAAGACTTCAATAGTTGGACATAAAACTTTCAAGAATTAGAATCAAGCATTAAAGGAGTTGCTTTTTCCAGCGAATGTAATGTGAAGAAGTTATTCTGTAACTACAGATACTTATGTGATGATGCATTGATGATCTGAAGAAGTCATTTATGAGTGTAATTTCATTCCTAACTGGATAAACAAATTGTGAAAATTCATTTGTTGTTGAGTCTTGCAAGTTTTATAAGTTGGTATCTTTCAGAAAATTTATTAATGTAACTGGATAGTGGAATAGACTAGTTCTTCCTGTTATATTTTATCAGGAAGAGAGCAGGGACTTCACTTCAGAATGACTCTTATTTGTACTCATTTGTATTTTAAATCTAATTCATTATCTCATTAAATATCTATTGCAAGCTTTTTTGGGTTTTTTGCAGCCACAAAAATTTTTGCTTGTCAAATTTTTGTGTTGACTAATTAGTGAATCAAATTACTTTGGTTATTTAGAATACAAGATTGAACGCTAATTTCCATTATATTTAGTTTACGTCTGAGGTACATATAGATGTATGCTATGAATATCTGAATTCTTCTTTCTTAAGAAAATATTGGGACGTTTTGTGCCTTGGCAAGTAGGGTGTCTTCATCCCAATTTATTGTTATACTATTTCAAGATGAATGTGCAGTTCATCTAGGTTCAAGATAAAGATGACAAGTTAGTGTATGGCAAGATTTATAACTCTCATTCATGGATTGAAATGATAATTTCCTTAACTTAATACATTAACAGACATGAAAACTGAACTAGGAAACAACTAACTCTAGCTTTTGTCAAGATCATAATTGAGTATTTGCAGGGTAGAAGACGTGCACAGAGGGTAGATTTTTGTTAGCATGCAATTTATTTAATTCTTAAGAGTAATGTCACTTTTGGAAAGTTTCCTTCTAGAATTGAATAATTAATCTCTTATCTTTTATGTAGTTACATTATGAGTTCACTACACACCTATCTATCCTATATAACAAATTCAATATAGATGCCTTGAGATTGGTTTCGGCCGCATCTTTTAGATAAATGTATTGAAGATAGATTTTGTAGCTTATTATTTTGATGTTGGCTATTTGATAGTTTTTTGTTAACATGATTCGGCAATTACACTCCACCCCATACTGCTACTGAAGGTTACACCTATCGGTGGAATAAGCCATTTTACAATTTGATGAAAACAATATTCTCCAGTTTTGGTATAGAGTTAGGGATTGGGAAACTCAAAATGAAGTAAAAGTTCTTGTTTTGATGGTGGGAAATAGGTTGGTGGGGTACTGGTGGAAAGTCTGTAAATGCCATTTACGTTTAGGAGACTTAAGATGAAGAAGAGGGGCCAATGGATAAGTCACTGATGCAATGTTCTTCAGGCCTTTAGGTATTCTACAAGGCTCTAAATGTGGTCTCAGCAAAAGGATATGAAAGGGTCCCTGAGGAAAAATTGGAGGGGTTCCTTTATGGGTTTATTCACAGGGAAACACGAGTTGACTTATGAGTAGAGTAACCTTTGGGATAGGTTTGAGTGACAGTTCTTTATTGATCTTCAAGTAGTTAATGTTGAACTAGGATAATAATAAGAAAAGAAGGGAGAAGGGCCTCTTCTTGTAGCTCCTTGGTTATAGTTGGTCTGTTCTCGAGGAACATGAATGTGGGGATGCAAGTGGCTAATGATAATTAATGATCTTTTGATTTTTCAAGTTTTCTATTATGTTGTTTTCTATTTTTTTAGGATGTGTTGACTAATGCTGACAATTAATTAAGCAAATCTTTCCTTAGATGCATGCCGGTGGTATTAGCGCAAAATCTCATACAAGGCTTTTCTATATGCGTGGTCACTAATGCTATTTTTTTTTTAATGTTTTTTAGTCAAATAATCAAAGCAAGCAAATGTCATGGGAGGATATGAGGTTTATAACAATGCAACTCTTAAATGATGTGTTTCTGTATGTAATTGTTTTTAATATATATAGCTTGTAAAAATGCAATTCTAGAGGTCCAAGATAATATGGAGCTAGTAATTAGTTTTCAGCGAGTTATGATGATTCCACAATGTTAGAAATTAAAATAGAACTATTGTTGAGCTGTCCTATACAAGTTTTATGTAGAAGTCTCCATGTATAAAGTGTGCTTCATTGGTCAATATTATTAGTTGATCTATGCCACAATGTGAAACAACGTTCTCAAATTTATATCAAATGGCTCTAGTATATTAGTAAGCACTAAAGCATAAATAGTAAAAATAAAACAAACTCGAATGGGGATATAATGTGATGAACAAGAGAAATCTCAGCTTGTAGAAGGTGAGAATGGTTGTAATTGGCAAATTATAGGCTGGATGAAGCTGATATGTATATGCATAGTAGTAAATGAGCCTGTACAAGGCTTCAAATACATAAGAATAGTGTGTTGCAAGTCTTAGGAGGCTACATACTAACAACACAATGAATTGCAAGCATTTATATTGTTGTAGTAATGCAAAATGATGAAATTATAGTGATTTGGGGATACCAATGTGCAAGGGAAGTGATGAATAACATTGGAGGGCTACAAGTTTTATTGCAAGATGAAGATTTAATGTGTTTAAGGTGCAAAAACAATGTTGAATAATGACAGTGTTTCCAATAGATCATAGAACTTGTTGTCCTATCCTATCATAAATGTTTCAATAGCTAAGATAAAAGCAAATCTTGGATGTGATCCTTAGCATCTTGAGGTAGCTTACTATGCATAGACTAGCAATACTAGGCTTCACTCTATGTTTCAGAGGGCTCATCTAGCACTCTGTAATCTAACTATTTTAGCACCTTTTGAGATGACCAAGGTTTACTTAATGACACGTGAAACCCTGAGTACATGGGTAGCATCTCTTTCACCACAGCAAAGAACTCATGAATATTGTACATCAAATCATTAATCACTAGATAAAATTTGGAAATTAATGAATAAAAAAACTATTTTGATCTAATTTAGGAGTTGAACTTTGATTTTTGTTTTTGTTATTTTTTATTTATATAAATGGATTCTATAATAATTAAAATTGGTACAAAATCCATAACAATGTTTTGGTATGATTACAAAACTCAATTTGTTCAAGACCAATTACCATACTAAGCATAATTACAAAACATGAACATTTTATGTTACAAATATAACTACACACAAATTTAACACTTCACCTACTCAAAAACACAAACCAATGAAATAATCTAGATTAGGCCAAGAGAGGTTGGCACATTCAAGAAGAGAATACTTACACAAAATGAAGCCGAATCATGCCAGACAAGTTGACTATTGGGCCTTCCAATTTGTTATTTGATAGTTTCCTGACAATGATACATTCAAAATGCACTTATGAGCAAAGACCTAGAGCGAACGAAATTGATTAAATAATGAAGATATGTTAGTTTGAGCTTCACTTGGTTTCGAGAATACTTTAATATTCTCTACTTAACAAGGCCAACCACATGAAGGTGGAAGCTCATCCGGAATCACCCCCTCCCCCTAACATCAATCTAAATTCCCCATTAACATCTAATTACACACTTCATTCATCCATTTATGAACTATAACATTCAATCAATACAATCACATAACATTCATTAATATGATATAACATTCATTAATATGCAACACTAATCAAGAATTCATTAACACATAACAATATTCATTGACATGACATAAAATTCAATATTAATACACAACATTCATAGATAATTACTTAAAACAACATTCTTTCATTATCCAACAAAGTTAATCAAACAAGTTTTATCAAAGAGCATTTTTAAGAAATCACTTCTTTTCTGGGGTTTTCTTAGATTTCTTAAGTTGGAAAAGGCTTTTAGGAGCATCAATATCTTCCTCCTCCTCTTGTGGCTGTGATCTCAAATTATGACGCTTCCTCATGTTTTCAGGAGCATGAGGTTGTTGCACTAAAGGGGGGTCTACTGCAATAACAAGTAAATGGGTTAAATTCGCACACTCTTTTTTACTATTACATGTTTTTCATTAACCAGTAGAACATAACATGCATTTTTCTTTACCTGAAAATGCCACATCATGTATAATAACATTTTAATTTGCCGCCACCTCAACATGCTCAATATTCTCTAAAATATTCAAAAAAAGGTTACATGGCCAATTGCAATTAAAGATGTTAGATTCTATTAATAATTATGTAATTTATTTCCAATAGCAAATTAATACCTCCACCACTATGATGCACATCATGGCCTTCATCACGCCCAGGTTCTATGATAGGATTTGAAGGCTGGAGTGAAATGTCATGCGCATTGTTATCATGAAATAGTCAATTTATGTTTGAAATTAACTATTCAATTTGATTTACTTTTCATTTGACCAATTTAACTCTGTCTCATCTAGTGCACTAGATTCTTCGTTATGGATTTCAGATTCTTAGGGTAGGCGTGCAGCCACAACTTTATAGCCCTCCTTCAAGGCTATTCTTTTGTCTTCATCTATGGGCTCTACATTGAATTTTGTGCCCTATATGTTTTGTTTAATATCGTCAATTTTGCATGTATGATTTGATTAAAAAAAATTGTTTGCAACCTTATATATACAAATTTAATATGAAATTCCAATGCTTCTACTTACAAGTCAAGAGTGAAGTTTCATATAGACACCAGAGCCAAGTTTGTGTTGGCCAACCTTTTTTAGTCTCTCTTTTGTAGCTTTTGATGTGTCTTGCAGTCTATGAAAAGTTTGAAATATGTTAGATTATATATTTACAAAGATCAGTGATTAGTGCATGATTACATTCTACTTAATACTATCACGTCATACCTTCTTTTTCCATCTTTTGGTTGAATTCCTCTCCAGCAGTGGAATCATAGGAGGACGCTTGTACTTTGGGTTGTCCTTTAGAGCCCTTCAATATTGGTCCCTCATAGTCTTTATATGTTTGGATTTTTTTTAAGAATTAGGGCACTGTCAAAAGTTTTATTTTTAAAGAGGTCCTCTAAAGATTTAATGAGCTAATCTTTTATGCCAGCATCCTGTTCATTCCACCTTTTTTGAAAAAACAAAATTGTTAGATATCATAACTTTAATATAGTACAATAAATGGAAGATAAGTAAAATATTGTAGCAATATTATGAAGCTACGTACCTTTTACGTATGATGGGCCCAAATAGCTTCAATGTCATTTCAAAAAGAGTATCATAAAAAAATCATTTCTTACAAAAAAATCATGGGATTATCAGTCCAAAATGAGTTATGTATAAGTAAACTATAATTACACTATAAATAATAACAATTTTAAAGCACCTAGAAGCTTTGGTAATTTTAACGGAATCATATTTTTCTTGTTCAACAATAATGACCCTGCAAACGAACTAGTACTAGTAACACGGGCTGATCTAGGAAACGGTTGAGCTTCACTAGTACTGGTCTTTGTTCTAGTACCAGGTGTACAGGTGTATCCATTAGTGCACAAAATAGGTCCATGTGTATAAAATTCACACAATAAAAGTAATCAATACATGATTAGCACATAACAAAATATAGAAAAACAAGGTTTTGCCATTTGTAGCTGGTACAGAGGAAGATGTCTATAAGCTCCTTGTTGCAGATAATGCAGTTAGAAATATCAGATTTTTGATCGAAGGAGGCATCTGCAGTTGATCATGAGCTGAAGAATACATTGTTAGAAAAGACATTTGCAATGGATAAAGATTAAATGGGGTAATAAAATAATTCCAATCATAAGTTGAGTCAATGATGCATACAAAGGTTAAATGAATGGTTAAATTTTTAAGGATTATTTACATGAAGGATGTGTGCTACAATCCTCACCATATTGACCACATTTCACAGGTGTCAAAAAATCTTGTAAGAAGAACACATCATATTTTAGATCATGATCCATAAGATAGTATAAAATATAAACATCTATTGAACTTTAATTATTGCTTAAGATTACTTACTGCTTACATTCATCCTATTGACTCTCCGTATCAATTCATCTTTAAGTGCCTCTGTCTCCTCAGTTTTGTTTGGTTCCATGACAAGGTTAAGAATTTCTTTACTATATTTATTTTTAATCTGAGTAGCCATGAAGATAGGGTTAGCGCTACATGCGATGTCATCTAAAAATATTGCCTCAATTTCAGATCACAATTGATCTGCTATCATTTGTGCTTTTCCCTATCAATAAGTATCAATTTGTGACATTAATATAAGTAAAATTCTATCAAAATAACTCCAAAGCCATAAAGAAAAGAACATAATAATATGACATTTGTTTCTATATAATTTTTAGAATTACACTAATTAAGGTTTACCTTTGATGAAGAAGGTGTGTGAGGAACATCCCCGCCTATGTCTTTTGATGGATCCATGTCACCCGGTGACAAACATTAGTAATTCTTAGCAATCAACAGTGAAATGAAAGTAATAAACTTACCAAAAAAATATATTAATAAAAGAGTAGATTGTATATTGGAGGCAATTGGTTTAAATGTTATACTTACCAGTCCCATGATAGGGAATTTTTTTGTATCCACACGATTCAAATTGTAATCTATCAGAAGCTCTTCCCTTGCACTTATTGATTTTATCACACATACAAATACACGATTTCCCTCATGTGCCTCGAATATAAAATTTGGTCTCTTATTAGTTGACACAGGTCATGAACTATTTATAAAACCTACAATATCCCTTGTTACTTTTGGCCTTCCATCAATATACATAGTGAGCCTTTTAGTTTTCTCATTTTATTTTCATTGTATATAATTTGCTGACAATGCATACCTACGCATACTTTTTTTTTATATTTCCCAATCTGCATCCAATTATTGTAATTGTAACAAGGTCCTACATACTCCATCAATTCAACAACTTGATTATAACTGACCTTTATGCAAAAAATGGAAAATAATCCCAAACCATGTAATGAAGATGGAGCTATGTGATACATCCTTTCGTTAACAGAAAAATCAGTGTTAACTGGAGGTAGTTCCTTGGGTACCCATTCTTTCTAAACATGTGTGTACCTTAAGGGAACCTTCCTATCTCCTTTGGTCTCATTATCATAAGAACATGACCCCCCAACTCAGCAAGGAAAAATCACATTCGTTTATTGATTTTTCTTCTAATCTTTTGACCTCTATTTGATCTCCCTATTTAGACCTACTAGATGTCTCACTTTTCTCTTCTCTTCCCGCATTTTCCTCACTTGAGCAAGACAGATAAGACAAATACCTATTTGGTGATACCTACAATCCATCAAATGAGAGACATAGTAGGATCTATAGATTTTCTTGACTAAAGAGAAGGAAACCAAATAATAAATTATACCTCTCGATCCATGTCAAAGGCGTTAAATTTCTTGCATATGTAAATCATTTATCTTAAGTTAGCCAAAAATTACATGATATGTGTTGGGATTAATGGGAAGTATGTACTGAGAGGGGAGGGGTGAATCAAT
>MU225418.1:304741-315803 GCA_018584345.1 Thuja plicata
CATTCATGTATCTTGTCCCTAAGGAAATGGATTTAAAAGAAAATAAATATCCTATAAATATAATAAAATTTCTTTATCTGACGTGGAAGTCAGATCCACTTTTTGCGGGTTGCAATTGACTTTCGGTTCTGTCTGTCAGTCATGCTTGACTATCCTTCAATTTTGTTTTGTCGGTTGCACTTTAACTATCTTTTCGGTCTGCACTATATCTTGCATGTCGGGTTCCTCTTTATATTTATTTCATTGCATTTTTGGTTTACACACTAAGTTGTGTCGTCGGTTCTCTTTTCACATAGTCATCTTCAGTGATCTCTTAATATCTGATCTTCGGTTTGCTCAGTCCTATCTTTCGGTGTATGCTTACCGAAAGTGTTGTTTGCATACTAATGGAAAATTAATGTCATTAATCTCCCCCTTTGACATTAGTATCAAAAACTGATATGTGCAAAATACTAACAAAATGTTAAGTATATACAACATATATAATTCTTAGTCATTTAATGACTCCCCCTATGTATATGTCGGTATATCTATACATATGATATCTTTCCTTCTACATATATTTTCGATATGAATATACATATACATATTTACCATTTTCCATTTTCCCATATGAATGAATGAATACATATCATTTTCTCTTTTTGTCTTTTTGTATTTTGTACTCATATCATTTTCCCCCTTTTTTTGATATTAAGGGAAAAGGTCTTTACCTTAGAGCTTATAAAAAATGTGGGAGTGTGAAGAATTCATGTCTTCCATCATTTTCTCCCATTTTTCTTTGAGGTTCTCTGAAGCCATGTGCTCGAGTGTGATCTTTGAGTGCATGCCATAGATCTTGTCTGCTACAGACATCTCGGGAGTTTCTATCAGTTTCCTTGTTGAACTGATATGTTGTTGGAGCAATGTAAGGTTTGGTAGAAGTTGATCTTGGAGCTCGGTTACTTCTTCCCTAAAGTGTGTTTCTGCCTCCCACATTTCCTACCTTAACCTTTTAATCTCTATGATCTTCTCATAATGCAATTTTACTACATTGTCTCCATCAGTGGTTAAGCTTTGTGCATTGTTTGCTAGATCTTTATCTAGCTTTACAATGTTGTTACTATTCTCTTTAGTGAACTTTTCTATTGTGTTCAATTTTTGAATCAAGGTTATAGCTTCAAATATTATTGGGTCTAATTCAGTGATGAATTCTGATAGCTTTACCTTATTTACCTCCACTTCTTGGTTGATGTTCTCAATGAGCTTTTGTTGGTACTTCATCTCAGCTCTCTCCGCAATTGCCTTCTCAGCATCAATATTCTGAGCTGTGATTGCTTCAGTTAGAGTAGATAATTGATCTAGTATGGTCTTGTTTTGATCAATATCAACATTGGATACAATTTGGTGCAAAATGTCTCGTGTTGTCTCCAGTACCATGGAGTCCCTCTGTTGTTTATTTAACTTCTCTTGCAATGCCTTTCTCTGGCATATTTCTCCATATTCTTGTAATGCTTGAAAATCAAGTGTAGATGGGTCATACTTTGGTATTTCTATAAATTCATCCAATGTGACTTCCATCTTATTCTTCTTCTTCTTCTGTGAATCACTAGAATGTAAAACCATTGGCAATTTCTCAACTTTCTCTGTTGTGCTTGATTAAGTAACATGTTGTGCTTATTTTTGCTGCTTGGTGTCAGTTTCAGCTTTCCGAGTGTCTATAGACATCTCCACATTCACCTTCACATCATCGATAGCACATTTTTTGGTTTCCTTAGGAGTACCATCTTTAGGTTTGTCTCCTTCATCGGTGTCCTTTGCTTCATAATTCTTTGTTTCTGCATTCCTGTCTTGTGTAGCTGCATCCTTTTCTTTATCTCCTCTAGTAACCTTGTTAGTATCGGTTACACTTTGAGTGGCTCCGATGTCTTTCTGACCATCGGTGTTGTCTTTCTTTTCTTCTTCCCCTACATCCTTGGGAGTTTCCTTCTCAGGTGACTTGCTTGATTCTTGCAGGATATTGATAGCTTGTATCAATATTGGCATGTTGCCTAGAATATTCAATTTTGTAGTATCAATTGTTGTGTCCTGCTCATTGGTTTTGTCCTTTGCAACAGTGACATCTTCATCTTCATTCACTTCCTCTGCTGGGTCATCGATAATGTAAATGACATTAGTGTCCACAATGTTGTCATTTGTAGTATCTGGCCATGATTCATCTGCAACATATCTATTCTTGTTACCGGTTGTATCATCTTCTTCTTTGTCTAACTCAATAAATGTGTCATTGTGAGTTACCTTGTCAACATCTTGTTGTTGAAGGTCTTTGTTGGGGCTTTTCTCCTCAGTAGGNTTCATTCACTTCCTCTGCTGGGTCATCGATAATGTAAATGACATTAGTGTCCACAATGTTGTCATTTGTAGTATCTGGCCATGATTCATCTGCAACATATCTATTCTTGTTACCGGTTGTATCATATTCTTCTTTGTCTAACTCAATAAATGTGTCATTGTGAGTTACCTTGTCAACATCTTGTTGTTGAAGGTCTTTGTTGGGGCTTTTCTCCTCAGTAGGTCTATTCATAATCTTGCACCATTTCTTATGGCTATCTTTCTCAAGCTCTATAAGCTTTCCTTCAAGAAATTTATATGCTCTCAGCTTCGGTGAGAACTCCTTTTTGTACTTTTCCATCATTTCATCTATTTCTACCTTCTTTGATTCAGGTGGCATGAGAGAAACAAGTACTCTTTCTCTTATCTCTTTTTCATTTTTCAAGGCAAATGTACAACGAGAGTATAGCCTATCCAAGAGTTCCCTTGGTACATGACTTCCTTCAAAATGAATCAGTACATATTTAAACTTGTACATTTTTTATATGATGGCATCCTCTACTTTATTTTGATCTTCTGGGTCTAACTTCAACCATCTTGTGATCTTTGAATCTATTATAGATCGAGAGTTTGCAATAGATTTGCATGTCATTAATATATTCAGGAGTTTGTACCTTGACACTTTTTGCCTCTACAACTTCATCCTACTCGGTGTCTTCTATATCCTCTTGGGTTCTTAAGAATTCCTTCCTCTTTTGTTTTTCCCTCTCTTCGGTGTGGCAACTTTCCTCTTGTAAGTCCTGACCTTTCCTTTCTTTAAAGGTGAAGGAGTAGAATCTTTTGATGTTTGGCTTCTAGTCCTAGAAGCAACTATTGTCCTTGGCTTCTTAGTTGGTGGAGGAGGTGGTGAATCTGACTCTGTTTCCTCAGAATCATCCTTTCCTTCATCTAACTGACAGATAAGTGTTCTTCAATTTCTTCCTCCTGTTCAACTTCTTCATCCTATTCAGCTTCTCCCTCGGTTGCCGATAGTATCTTCTTGAGATTCTTCACCATCTTGTCCTTGAATCTGACAATTTTCTTAACAACTAGGCCAGATTTTATTCTTTTCTTGGCCTCCTCATATGTTCCAAATTTGGGTTTGGTTTATTGATCAAGGCGTCAATTTCCTTAGGTGCAAGATCAGTGTTAATCTCATACTCTAATGGTTGTAACCATGCTGTCCTCGGTACAACAAGCTTAATGTATGTATTTTATATATCAACCATGAAGCATATCTCATCCTGATACTTTTCAATGAGTTTCTCAGGGATTCTTACCCTCTTTTGCATTCGGTCTTTGAATACATTAAAGTATTCATCCATGATTGTCTCAAAGTTATCTCCCAGTGTGGTTATGTGCTCACTGATTTGTATGGTGACCATTTTGGTGCTGTCCCATTTCACATCTCCTACCAATGGGAATGTTTCTTGAAAATAAAATAAAATACACATTATTAGTGAGCCAAACTTACAAGTGTTTGACTTTGCTTTCTTGATAGTCTTTAAGTTATGCTTCAACTGATTCAGGAGTAGTTCAAATAACTCCAATTGTGTTCCCTTCACAATTTTGTAGGCTGTGTCTACTGCACCTGATGCTATGAAGTTCATTCTATTTCTTGGAAGAATTTGTATCCTAGAATGCATGCACCAAACTTGATCTCATCATCGGTTATGGTAGTAACTTTTAGTCCTCTGCCATCCCATTTGGCTCTTGCCATATTTTTGGTCTCGGCCTTAGGTGGATGCTTGAGTGCCTTTAATTTCTTAGTTATGGGGTAACTGGTGACCACATGGATGACATCTTAGGTTATCACCTTCGGTTCATCAAGCTATAGCTTGTCGTTATGCATTCGGATCAGCACTAACCAAATCCATTCAGTTTTGAAAACCTTTGGGAACATTAGGGCATTGGTGAGCCCTTTTACTTCAATATGCTTATGTTCATCTTTTAGTGTTCCATCCTCATTGCACAACTTCTTATAAGCTTCTTCAACCTCTGAAGTTCTTATCTCTGCAATCTTGCAGTGTATGAAAGATTGAATGTCTTCCACGAGTAAAACCGTAGCCGGTATGCGTGAAAATGATCCAGCGTAGTCGGGTTGTGAGGCAACCTCAGGATGGATCTTGTAGTTAGGTTCCTCACATGCTAAATTCTTGATGAGCTTGAACTCATACTTCTTTGTGTTCTTGGATTTCATGGTTCTTGATGTCAAGGCCATTTTTAGAAATTTAGGGCTTCCTATGAAATGCGCAAAGACAAATTTGTCAGTTCAATAGAACTTACTGTATACTCTTGCAATGATTCCTGATCTTCTTTGGAGTGTGGTGTGTTGATTCATGGTCACTCTGTACCTTAGTTTCTTTCTGCTAAAAAATTACCTTGGTTGCTCTGCTCTGGTTGTCGTGACAAATGAGTTGTTTCGTTGTGCTATTTATAGGTGTTGCCCTAAAACATGTTCCATAAATGCTTACCAACTCCTTGGTGTATGAAGACAGAGTTCATTGGTGATGTATTCACTTTCCTTTGGTGACACTCATAATGTTTCAGAGTAGTCATTATTCCTTTTGCCTTTTATCAACAGGTTTTGGTGTTGCAGACAAGTTCATTTTGATTGTTTACTGATGAGGCTCAGTTTATACTAGCAACTTTGCTTCTAACTAACGGTTCTTGTTAAGTTTGGGTAGTCTCAGCTTTGATTGTATACCGATGGGTTTCACTATATATGCCCGAAAGCATAATTATCACAAATTTGAAGAAGTAATACCATGATGCATCGTTCTTATGCTAATTTGGCATTTATATCAACATATTATGGAACTTTTGTAAAATGATAACTTGGGTAATGTAGTTCCATACTTACTTATTCTTCTTAGGTGGGGGTAGTGATGTCACTAGATCCATTGTATGGGGTGTCACCATTTTCATTGCTCAGTCTAGCTTCATCATTGTTTGAAGCTTTTCTCCATATTTTGTCTCTAGCTCTCCAGATATCTTTAATGGTGTTTCCATTGGGATATGTGCTTGTCTCTGTCATTCGGTCTTTGTAGTCTTTCTTGAGATGACCAACTTTATGACACTATAAGCATTCCATTCCGAGTTTAGTCCAACCTCTAGACTTTCTAGTCCACTGTCTCATATAGTTTGTAGCAATGTGACCATATCTTCCACATGCTATACAATTTGTCCAAGTGTTGTAGTCCCATACATACTGGTTACCAACTCTCTTCGGTTGATAGGGAGTTTCTTGACCTTAAGGCTTCCATGCTTGCCTTTTATTTTTCTAGCATTCAAGAGTTGTGTGCCCATTCATTTTGCAAGTAGGATAGTACTTGTCCATGTAGGTTTCCTTCTTTGGTTGTTTCATCTCAGACTTACATTCATATGCTTTATGTCCTTTCTTGTTACATTTATAATAGAATCCTATGAATGAAGATGTATATTTAGGAATACCTTTCATTTTGCCTCTGCATACATTTGATGTATGACCTTTCTTTCAAGAGTGATTGCATGTAAGCTTTCTTAGTCTTGAATTTGTATAGACATTCTTTGGATCAGTTTGATTTGATGATTCTCCATTCTCGGTAAAACCTAGAACAATATTTGTTGACTCTTCATTGTCCTTCAAGAAAATCATCCATTCTTTTATTTCTTTCTTTAGCTTTCTTGATAATTTCATTATGCTTTTACTGAATTATTATTTCATGTTTCAACTTTTCATTCTCGTCCCTTAGTTCACCTATAGCTTCTATTCTTTCAATGAGTTCAACATTTAGTTTTTTTGCTTCTTGACTCATAAGAATAATCTGATTTGTAATCTGATGGTGATGCTTTGTAAGTCTTTGTATTTGAAATTCTTTTTCTTGTAGCATTTCTATGATCTCTCTTCTATCATCAGTAGATGGTATTCTTTCTTGCTCAACTTGTCTAGAATTGTTGATGACATCAATCATCCTTACCATCTGTGTCTCTTGACCGATTTATGGAGATTTAACTTGTCTAGCCAGATGTAGATTGATTTCAGTTAGGCTTGTGATACTTTCTTCTGACGTATCGGATGCTTTTCTTGTAGTTGATCCTGAAGACTCAAAGCAATCTGGTATCTCTTCCTCATTATAATATGTCTCATTACAATGAGATTCAATATTCTTTGTTTCATCTAGCAACTGTCTCATATTGATTCTGGCTTCTTTATACTATTCATAGAACATCAGAATTTCAAGCTTTTTATTCTCAATATTTTTATTAAGTCTGTACTTCTCCATTGTATGATCTTTTGTCATAAGCCTTTAAGCATTCCAAGGAGAGACTTAGCTTTGATACCAATTTTTGGGATTAATGGGAAGTATGTACTGAGAGGGGATGGGTGAATCAATACTTCTAAAACTTTTTGTTTCCTTTAATCATTCAACCTTTGTAATCAATTGTATATCCATTCAATCTAATCTATACTATCTTGATGTGGGTTATATCAATTCATAATATTAACATATATGTGAACATTCATAGAAATATTCATGAAAGTAATTTGACACATAACACAAGATATGATATCAAAGAAAACTCCTGTGAGGAAGTAAAAATTGTAGTGGGGATGGCACCCACAAAATATTCACTATCTACAGATTTGAAGGGGTTAGTTAAGGCTTACAATTTGATCACTTCTAATCATCTACCCTATTAAGAGTATCAGTGGAGACCTGTTATATTCTACTCTGTTAGGAGCTTTAGCAACACTATTGAGTGTGCACTCGGTTAAGAGATTTGTTGTTGCACTGTTAAATCCACATTCCTTGAAAGGATTTTTACACTTTGCTCCACTTGTTAGAATGATAGAAAATTAAAAATTGACCTAGTAAATGCAATCTCCTATTTCTGATACAGATCCAATTTAGTTTTCATGAAAAATATTATCACCTATTATAATTGAATAATACCTTTGATTCTCGGTATCCTCTATTCTTGGTTCTTGCTAACCAAATTCACTTTTGTTGTTCTTGTTCTTCAAACTATTAATCTTATCCATAGATGTGCTCATTGGCTTCATTCATCTTCTCCTCTCTATTCATATCATTAATAATTAATGATTGCATCATCTCTTTATAGATAGATTGACATCATCAAGTTTCAATAAAAATAATGTTAACTCTAAGATCAGGTTTACAACTTGTACCTAGATCTCCTATTCTGTGTTTTAAATCAGTTAGAGTGATTAAAGCACTTACATTCATATATCTTGTCCCTAAAGAAATGGATTTTAAAAAAAAATCCTATAAATAGAATATACTTGCTTTATCTGACGGGGAAGTCAAATCCACTTTTTGCAGGTTCCAACTAACTTTTGATTCTGTCTGTCGGTCATGCTTGTTAGAATTAATCTTTCCTTGGTTGAAAATATATATTTAAAGGATAAACCAAGGTATCCTTATTTGTATTTGTCCTCTAGTCCAAGTAGGAGGACATGTCACAATTTTATATTTCCTTTAATAAGGAAAATAGATATTCCTCCTTAAGAGGAATCTCACATTTGTCACACACAATATGAATGTGGCATTCATAGGAGAAGGGAGTTACATGAAAACTCCTCCACTCATCTCTACTTAAGAGATGCCTGTCACACACTTTCTCTAATAATATTCTCCCCTCTCTCATTTCTTCTCTCAATCTCTCCTTGCTCTCATTATTGTATTGAGCTTATTACTCTCATTCTTTAGGCTTTATGCCATATTCTTATTATTCACAAAGGGGTTTTTCTTTTCTTTTCCCCTTACAAAAATCTATTGGCTCTTTTTTGGGATTCTTGGAGGATTTTCATGTTCCTTGTGATTGATCTTGAAAAATTTATCTCACATTTGGTTTATGGTAAATTACTTCTTGCACTTTATTTTCTTGGATTATTTCATGATATTATTTTCATTCTTTTAATACTTCTAACATGGTATCAGAGCTATTTAATCCTTGTTTAAGTGTTTTGTAGGAAGGTTTCATTCAAAGGAGCAAGCTCTTCTTGTTGATCTAATATTTGTTGCAGGTTTTACCTCATTGTTTCTTTTTGCAAATCTTACTTTTTTGCAATCTAACCTCTTAGTTCTGGATGGCTTGCCGCCAGATCTAAGCTCTATTAATCTCATTTCAAATTTTATTTAAATCTAACATACCCTCTATCAGAAAAATGCAAGGGTTTTGTACTTCATGTATTTCCTCTCCTTTATCTAACTTTTATATGTGCAAGTTTATACTTGTTCTATATATTCAGATTTGTCATTTTTTTCTCAAAATCTAATATTTAGAACTATCTTCTTGTGTTTATTCATCTTCAGCATCTCTATTGTTTCTTGTAGGATTTATATTACTATATCTCAAACTGTTGTTATATGCATGTATGATGTTATATGCATGCAGGCATCTATTTGTTCTAATCTCTATTTTTTATTAGCAGTTTTTCTTGCAAGCTTAAATCTCTTTGCAATCTGCAAATTTATTTTATATATGTATGTATTCTAATAACATTTAAAATGTTTACATCTATGTTCTTATAAATTTTTTATAATATCTCTGTTCTTACTATTATATCTTTGTTTGGAGCGCTGCCTCTGGTGTCTTCTTGCTATTGGGAGACTCTATCGTCATTGTGGTTTCTCTTGTCAATAGCATTGCACAACATTCTTCATTGTTAGTGTACTTCCTATAATTTTCATAGCGCAATACTGATTGGTCTCTCCCTCTTGCAGCACCTCTCTCAACCCATATCCTTGCACTGTCATACTAGTCTTTAAACAACTGCCTTGTCTTTAGCACATTTTTTTATCTTGTATTGCCTCCTTGGTTACCTCACGCAACTTTAGCAGCTGTCTTCATTCACTCTTTCTAGCACAACAACATAGGATTTTGCACTTCAGCACTCCTTTCTCCTTATTCCTCCAGCACAGCCTTAAAGAATTCACTTAATACATTATTACTATATTGCGCAACCTATTCTATTGTCTTGATACTTTTTAAAACATTTCTATTCTTTTAAAACGTCTGTATATTATAACGTTTTCAATATATCAGTCAACGTTCAAAGATTTATACTTATATTGCACAACATTTCACTTCTTCTATTGCGCAACAGACTATTCTATTCCTCCATCGCGCAGGTTTTTATTGACTCTATTTTTCTTTGTGTCTTGCGCAGCATATATATAGTGTCTTACACAGACTATTAAGCATTAAGTTTTTTCATTCAGTTGGCTTCATTAAGTTTTTTCATTAAGTTGGTTGCAATTCAATCATTATTTATCAGTTATTATTCTTCGGTTTATTATTCTTCAATTTCAATCATTATATTTTAGCTAAATATCTGTAAAATATCAATTATTATCGGAGATTCATTTCGACAAATCTATGGTATTTCTAATTTTAGTTGTAATTTAAAATTCACTTTGACTCTTTTAAATCTCATTTTAATTTTGGTCAAATCTGTAATTACTTTCCATTAGTTTAATTTAGTTGATTCATTCTTAGTTTAATTTAATTCATTTTATCTATTTCTTAGTTTAAAAGTTAATTCTTGTTTAATCCAAGCTTCATTTACTATTAATCTTAGTTTTCTTTTAAAATTTGTTTAACTTAAAAAATTTGAAACGCTCATACATTTTTCCTATTCCATTTTAACTCAAATTGTTTCGTTTATAAGCTTTTTATATCATTTATAACCAATATCTATTGCTAGTTCTGTAATTTGTTGCAATTAAATTTTGTTTCACCATTTTCATTAAAAATTTAAATTTCTTTTAATATCTTTATTTACCTATTCTATTGTAAGTTAACATTAAGTTAAACATATTTTTCTTAATCTTGCACATTATATATTCTTTGTTATTCATTTTAAATTTTTTTTTGATCAATTTATCATGTCTACTCTAATCCTAAAAATTAAACTACATAGTTATAATTATCACCAATGGAAAACTCATGTTTCATTTCTATTCTGATTTAAACATTTACTTGAAATTGCTACAGATGCACCTATTGAACTAGCTACCTCTGCTTCACAAGCAGAAAAAGATGCATGAAAAACAAAAAATGAATAAGCCCTTAGTTTGATTGGTCCCTCCATCATCCTTGATCTTTATGTCCTAATTGGAAATTGCACCAAAGCTCATGAAGCATGGGCCATTTTGCATCAGACGTATGATAGCTCATCAGAATCTCATAAGATTCAACTCCAAGACAACTTGGAGGACTTAAGGTATAATGATTTTTAAAATATGGATGAATTTTTACTCAAGTTTGATGTAGTTAAAACTCAACTAAGTGGTGTTAATGTTAGTTTAAGTGATATTAGATTAATTACAATTATTCTTAAGAAATGCCTTCCTAAAGAGTTTCAGCAATTTGTTACTTACATTCACTCACAACTTGCTATTCCTACTTTTAGCTCATCATTTAACTTAGGCAATCTTTCAAAATTTGTTACGTCAAGAGGAGGCTAAATTATTGCAATTTGGTACTATTAAGTCTTTTGAACATGCTTTTATTTCTAAAACTCCAAATCATAGTAATAAATCTCATACTTTTAATAGTAATCATCATAATAATAATTATTCAAACAACATGTCTAATTCTAGGCCATCATACAATAATAATAACAATAATTACAATAATCAACATAACAAAAAACCACATTGTACTTATTGTGGTAAAGATGGTCACCTAACTAATGTTTGTT
>MU225418.1:319680-334665 GCA_018584345.1 Thuja plicata
GTGGACTTAAACCTAGGAGACTTAATTATTGTAATTATGCTTTGATGTCTTCTCTTATGCATTCTAAAGATCCTCAAACTTTTTCTCAAGCTAAAAATCAACCTCATTGGCAAAGTGCTATGCAAGAAGAATATGATAGTTTAATTTCTAATCATACTTGGGATTTACTTACTTCACCTCATGGAAAAAATCTTGTTTTAAGTAAATGGTTATATAAAACTAAGTTGAATGCTAATAATGAAATTAGTAAGTTTAAAGCTAGACTTGTAGCAAGAGGTTTCTCTCAATTTGAAGGAATAGATTATAATGAAACCTTTGCTCCTGTTGTAAAAATGCCTACTATTAAAGTTGTTCTTGCTTTAGCTGCTAAAATGCATTGGCCTATTCACCAAATGGATGTTAAAAGTGCCTTTTTAAATGGTGATTCACATGAAGAAATCTATATGTCTCAACCTCCTAGTTTTATTAAAGAAGGTAATGAACATCTTGTATTTAAACTTAAGAAAACTATCTATGGTTTAAAACAATCTCCTAGAGAATGGTATTCTAAAATTAATGCTTTCTTTATTTCTCATGGTTTTTATAGAAGTAAAAATGATCCTAACTTGTATATCAAGCATAGTGAAAATGACATTATTATTATCATTCTTTATGTTGATGATTTGATTCTTACTTCAAGCTCTAACCATTTAATTTTTGATATTAAGTCTAAACTTAACCAAAAATTTCAAATGAATGATTTAGGACTTCTTCATCACTTCTTAGGAATGCAAATTTGGCATACCCCTAAGGGTATTTTTCTTTCTCAAAGTAAATATACTAAAGATCTTCTTGATAAATTTCATATGAATGATGCTAATCATGTTTCAATTCCATGTGAATTAGGAAGTAAGTTAATGATAAATATGGAAACTCCACTTATAGATGCTACTCCTTATACACAACTTGTTGGAAGTTTAAATTATCTAACTCTCACTAGACCTGATATATCTTTTAGTGTTGGTTTAGTTTCAAGATTTATGTCCAAACCTCAACAAAATCACTTCAAAATTGCTAAAAGAATATTAAGGTATATTAAAGATACTCTTGATGTAGGTTTATTTTATGATGCAAATTCTGATTTTACATTAAAAGGATTTACTGATTCAGATTTAGGTGGAGACCCCAATGATGGGAAATCTACTTTTGGGTATTGTTTTTTTCTTGGTTCAGGTTCTATATCTTGAAAAAGTAAAAAAGATCAATCTGTTTCACTATGTTCTACCGAAGCTGAATATAAAAGTTGTACCAATGCCTCCAAAGAATCCTTATGGCTTAGAATAATTCTTGAAGATTTGGGTCTACCTCAACAAGAACCTACACCTTTATATTGTGACAATCAAAGTGCAATAGCCTTGGAAAAGAATCCAGTCTACCATGCAAAGTCAAAGCACATCTCTCTCCACCATCACTTCATTAGAGAGAAAATTGAAGAAAATAAAGTTTCACTCATCTATTGCAAGGGTGAAGATCAAGTTGCAGATATTTTGACAAAGCCTCTTTCTAGAGAGAAATTTGAATTTTATTGTAAAAATTTAGGTTTAATACCCCTTGATGTAAATCCCCCAAGTAAAGATTAAAGGGGGATGTTAGAATTAATCTTTCTTTGGTTGAAAATATCTATTTAAAGGATAAACCAAGGTATCCTTATTTGTATTTGTCCTCTAGTCCAAGTAGGAGGACATGTCACAATTTTGTATTTCCTTTAATAAGAAAAATAGATATTCCTCCTTAAGAGGAATCTCACATTTGTCACACACACAATATGAATGTGGCATTCATAGGAGAAGGGAGTTACATGAAAACTCCTCTACTAATCTCTACTTAAGAGATGTCTCTCATACACTTTCTCTAATAATCTTCTCCTCTCTCTCATTTCTTCTCTCAATCTCTCCTTGCTCTCATTATTTTATTGAGCTTATTTCTCTCATTCGTTAGGCTTTGTGCCATATTCTTATTATTCACAAAGGGGTTTTTCTTTGCTTTTCCCCTTACAAAAATATCTTGGCTATTTGTTGGGATTCTTGGAGTATTTTCATGTTCTTGGTGATTGATCTTGAAAAATTTATCTCACATTTGGTTTATGGTAAATTCATTCTTGCACTTCATTTTCTTGGATTATTTCATGTTCTTATTTTCATTATTTTAATACTTCTAACAATGCTTCACTGTCCTTTAGTTTTGTTCCATCGGTTGCACTTTAACTATCTTGTCGGTCTGCACTGTATCTTGCATGTCGGGTTCCTCTTTATCTTTCTGTCATTTCATTTTTGGTTTACACACTAAGTTGTGTCATCAGTTCTCTTTACACTTAGTCATCTTCGGTGATCTCTTAATATCTGATCTTTAGTTTTCTCAGTCTTGTCTTTCGATGTATGCTTACCAAAAGTGTTGTTTGCATACTAATGGAAAATTAATGTCATCATATATATAAGCTACAAATTACATAGAAGACAAAATTTACATTATGAAAAATATATTCGACGAATTTAGAGTTCAACACATAATAACTTAATTATTAAAACATACAAGTCAAAAAAATTTATATGAATAAATCAATACCTCATACGTGACATTGATCATACCTTGAAATACATTTCATTGATCATTTTATTGATCATCCTGTTCATCCATGTCATCATCATGACTATCATCATCATCACCATCATCGTACTTGTCACCTTGATCATCGTCATCATTGTCATCATCATCATGACCAACACCACCACCATCTTCATCACCATCATCATCATCTTCATGACCATTATCATGACCATCATCACATTGATCAACACCATATTCATTACCATGATCATGATCATGATCGTCATCATCATCACACTCATCGTCAACATCACTAGAATCATCATCATTTTCTTCTTCTTCATTATTTAATAGTCATTTGTAATCATCATTTACTTTGTCTTCTAATTGTTTAGTATCTTCTTCTTCCATCACATTATACTTTACCAACCTTCCTCTTGGATTATGTATAAAAAAAATGAGCAACCCAGTTTATGTGGAACGCCAAAGTAAAAAATGGTTCACATTATCTTGGAAGAACATAGGTCTCATCTCCAACTGGCTCAAATGACCTTGTATTAATCATTTTAAATCCACTATCATGTTCAATAACAGTCCTATCACGATCATTTTGATTCAACCCTAGCATGTACCATTTGATGACAAATAGAACTAATTTGAATGAATTAAAGTTGCACTCAAGTATATCATCCAGAATGCCATAGTATCGATTTTTAGATTGTTGAGGATGTATGTCATTTCTAGATGAAATGTTAGTGACCTCGAAGGCTACACTTATCCTAGAATCACAAGTTTTCTTCGTGTTGTCTAACTTTTTTATGCAAAATTTATGGCCATGGTAGTACATAGATTTATGGTGTTTGATATGTAATTATTCAAACATTTCAAGATTATTTGCATCGATCTGTGAGTTGATATTAAACTTATGGGTCATGGTTAGTAAACTTATACACACCTTTCTACCTCTTAAACCATATGCTAGATCAAGTACCATTGGTGTAACATTGTGATCTCCATTACGATGAGCTTCTTTAACCAATGATGCAACACCATCCCATGTTAATGAGAGACCATTTTCTTGATATTTTTGAATCCATACCATCATCCAATCAAGATTGTTTGCAATATACAAATGTAGTGCATCCTACTCACGAAAAACTGTAAAGAAAACAAATAGACCACTTAGAAACAACCTATATTGAAGATTTATAATAATTGATAAACTACAATAACATTGTATTATTACCTCTCACTTTCCTCAATCTACCTTTCCCCATCAAGTAATCTCCTTTAAATTTGTTAATAGAGTTGGAATCCCAAATGCGATCTACATATATATTTGCTGCAAACTTGGAAAGATATTCACTAATGTACACCATGGTCTGCTATACCATATATCTCTCCACCATAGAACCCTCAAGATGTGCTCTTTTTAAAACCAATCCCTTCATAAATTTCAAGTGCCTCTCAACCATCCACATTGACCTAGTTTGTACAGGTCCACGCAATTCAATCTCCTCAATTTGATGTATGAGGTAGTGTTCTTGAGCATTGAAAAAAGTTGGAGGTAGGCACTTTTACATTTCACACATAAGCTAGGGAGTTTTTCTCTTCCAATATTTCATATCTTTTTTATCAATTTCTTTAGATGATAACCACATAAAAGAGATTCAACTTGCAAGAACATATAAACAAGATTTTAGAAAAAAATATACAATAAATTACATAAAAAGTAAAGCAAGTCATAAATATAATATTTGTACAACAAGTCTAAGAAATAACACTTCTAACCTCATGTATTTTTGAAGATCGTATATAACTTGTTTAACAATGTTGTAAAACTGGTGTGGGAGGGATAGAGGTAGGACGTATTGCAATAATTAAAAAATGATCTTTTAAATATATTGTAAAATAATACAATAAAAAGTACATGCAATTTTACAAATATATTGTAAATAGAGAACATTACTTACCTTGACGAAGGTATGCCAATCATGTATTTTTAACCCTGGCCCAAAATCACCTTTCTTTGATACAAGACTGCTTATATTTGCAGCAAATCCTGATAGAAATTTTTTTTAATGAGTTCTTTTAATGCATCACTTTCCTGCTCAGTTAATAACCAAGGAAGGGCACTCGTATTTATGTGGTCTCCATTGCTATTTGATTCAATGAAATTTTTAGTGCATGATTGGATTCATGAATTTCATTACAAATTTTGGCAATTTTTTATTTGTCATGCTTTCCATCCAATATTTTCCATAGTGTCTTTGTTACATTCTTTTCAATATGCATAGCATCAAACAAATGCACGATTCAGAGATCCTTGTAGTACGACAACCTACTAAATTGACTAGGATAAATTTTTTATTCCTCTAGGAACTTGGTCATTGATGCCTTGATAACCTTCATGAGCATCAATTACATCATTAGTAAAGAAAAGACAATATAAAAATATAAATTTCAAACAAAAATCATCAGATGGAATGACATTACCTCTGCGATTTAGTCTATTGCATTCCAACTTCCATAGATAAAGTGTCATTCTTCATGGCCTTGATGTTGTCTCTTCTTTCCCATTAATTTTTTTTTTGATAATTAGATACTTATGATTATTGTGGAGAAAGTGCCTAAACTCATCGAACACGTGCTTTCCTAAACTTCTTGAATGATGAGATTTCATCTTCAGACCGCAAACTAGACATGCAGATTTACCCTTTATTTGAAGACCTAAAAGATACCATATAATTGGATCATGTACAATTATCATGCACAACTTAAACTTACATCAATAATGTGTAAGCACTATAACATACCAAAAATATGGGACCTTAACAATATATAACATACTGCAAAAATGAGTTAGCCCAGGGGCATCATCTATTGTCCATACAAGCATTGTATGGAATTGAAATTTTCTTTGTACTATTTTTCTAGAGATATCATACATAGTGACCCCATTCCATAACTTCAACAACTCTTCAATAAGGGGCTTAATATACACATTCATATCTTTAACTTGGTACTTACCTAGTTGAATGAACAAAAACATTACAACATTATTATGACCATTTTCATGCGGTGTTTATAAATTAATTTAGATAACTATTAAATGAAAAAATACATGTTACAATCATTGACAACATTATGTGCTTCCTCTTTATGGACATCGAAGGACGAATGTTATTGTTAATAACAAAAACATGCCACACTAAGTAAACTGATCTCATATCTCCAAATGGATTGACACCGTCCATTGCAAATGAAAGCTTGAGATTACGAGATTCTTCTTTAAAGTGTGGCCATGTTATTTCTATGTCTTTAAATGCATAACCATCCACATGCATTCACATAATGTCATCTTGACTTTTATTGTGTGCATGATAATCCATAAATTGTGCCAAGCTAGTGTACTTGAATAATCGTTGAAGACGTGGAATAATGGGAATGTACCAAAGAACCTTGTGAGGAACCTTTTTTGTTATTATATATGACCGATATCTGCTAATATAAAAAATTAGGGCATTCTGTTGAAAATTTATGTTGTTTATGATATAGAATGTAATCATTGGGACATGCATGTATTGTCTGATACTTCATTCCAACTTGATTCATAATTGTAGATAATTCTCTCAATGAACGAGGAAAAATGTTTGATGGTGGTAACAAAAAATCACCTATCAACCTACAACAAAAAATATGAATTGTTAATATAATGAATAGTAATGGTATGCTAACATTGACAATGAAAAATATGGCATACCTTAGCATATGTGACATTGCTACATTCGATAAACCATTCATAACCTTCAAGTTCACCAACAACACTATAGTAGAGAGAAGATTTATTTGGGAACCTTGGTATAGGGGATCGTATACCTTCTCAAGTATAGGTATATCAAGACCATCCTCATCATCATTATCAAATGCGCTAGTACCCTCATCATGATCATCTTGATTAGCTATGCCAATACCATCTTCTTCAATCATGTCCTATGGCACATTATCAGCTACACCAATACCATCATCTTCAATTGTGTTCTCTGCCACAAGATCATCTTCTTCCATGGGAACGTTATCCTCGGCTTGGATATTCACACCTCCATGTTCCTCCAGTTGGAAATCCACATTCACCAATCGATGAAAATTGTACCCCCCTTGAATGTGACCATGTTGCCTACAATGTCTCTGGGATGTTGTGATTAGAATTCTTCAATTCTTTAATCCCTTACACTTTTTGCAAGGACAATTACATTTATCAACTTTTCTTTGGAGCTGAGACCATAATCTAGCAATTGTCTCATTATTTTTTTTCTAGGTTCATATTTTCAGGTGTGGACTTTCTTCATAGGCAATTATTCGGGCTATGAATATACAAAATTTAAACATACAATCATTAGTAGTTTCTTGTATATAATAAAAAATAATAAAATATTACAAGATTATACAAGATTTAAAAATACACACACAAATCATGCTCACTAGATTAGGCCAACCAATTTGCACATTCCTTCCCAAATCATCATTCTTAATATTTTTCCTCCACCATAATTTGGACTTAGTATTTTAATGTGATTAAGGTTTTTAAGTTCGTAATTGGTTAGAATGCAAAGTTGCAAAAACAATAATGTCAACATAAATAATCAGCCACCATTAATGAAATTTCATTAGTAATTAGCCACCCTTCTTAACAAATGATAATTATGTTGTTCACCAAAATAATCATTTATGATTATTTTGGCGAGATTAATCATGAATGGTTATAATTAACAACATGACCAGCCCAATTATATTAACAACTTGAAGAAGATGCTCACATATCAAGTTAGTGATATCTTCAAAGGTGTTCTTAAGCATCAAATTGATAAATTTAGATATGAATATGCTAGTGTGAAAAAATGGTATATGCAATTCTATTTATGGGGCACACCATACTTATGGCATAGCTACACTAAAAGACATTTTATGGGATGCATATGGAAAGGATTAGAGAAATGTGAATTGGTGGTTGGTAGATGTGAATTGGAAACAAATAAGTGAGTGTGAAAAAGGAGCCATGTTAATTATTAAGACCACACATTTATGAGATCCACACAAAGTGATATCAAGGAGGGGTTAAATAAACATGGTAAGATATTTTATCCTTACATAAATGCTAAAGCAAGAAGATCATAAAATGATTGCTAGCAATAGGTGAAATTAAATCCTTACATTTAGAATTACTTTTACACATTCACAATTAAACTCAAGATTGTTGATGTATTTTCCATGGTTCATTTCTATATTCCTTTTTAGGTAGGAGTGAACTTGAAATTCAAATTATAAAATTCAAATTTCAACTTCCCTACTCATTTCAACTTCCCTATTCATTTCAACAAGTTGTTAATAGTTGGCTAGTACAAATTTTGTGCAACATGTTCGCAAATTTAATGTGCACCTTGATTTTATTTTTAAAACACACTCTAATTCTAAAAGACAATAAATAAACCAAATTTGTACCATCACTACATAGGCTATTTACATGTTTGTAAATGCTAGTCTTTGGTATAATGAATATTGTTAGTACTAACTAAGAGAGGGGTGAGGGGGGGTGAATCAGTGGCCTCAAAAATTAATCCTCAAATCAACCCTTAAAACATATAACCACAAATTATGTCTTGAGTTATCTTCTGTCCTACAAGATGTATGCCTTCAAATACTTTTATCAATTTTCTACTTGTCGGAATGCTTTGTAAATCTCTCTTCTATATGATTATCAATAAGCAGTTAACTATTTACTGAAACACAGTAAATATGAAGAGTGTACCGATCAATCCAAAATTGCATATGTGAAATGTAAAGCAATAAAGTAATTAAAACATAAACACATAACACATGGATTTTAACATGGAAACCCTGTTAAGGGAAAAACCACTGGGACTGGTACCCCAAATTTTCACTCTTCTAAAGTGAGCTCTGTTAAGAGCCAACCCTGTTAAAGGTTACAAACACACTGTTAGGTATGACCTTGTTAGAGGATTTAAAAATAGTTTTTCACCTANAAATTGCATATGTGAAATGTAAAGCAATAAAGTAATTACAACATAAACACATAACACATGGATTTTAACATGGAAACCCTGTTAAGGGAAAAACCACTGGGACTGGTACCCCAAATTTTCACTCTTCTAAAGTGAGCTCTGTTAAGAGCCAACCCTATTAAAGGTTACAAACACACTGTTAGGTATGACCTTGTTAGAGGATTTAAAAATAGTTTTTCACCTAGCATCTAGCATCTAATGCTTTCATCCTTGATCAAACACTCACTCGGCCTGTCAATAGGTATCGGGCATATCCAATGCTACTTTTGTGATCAAACCTTTTGATACTCCTTGGGATGTATCTCAATTGTAAAAGAATTTTAAGTCCTACTCAGTTAAGAGACTTGATGCTTCAATGGTTAAACTAAAATACTAATGATCTATTCATACATATAACTCAATTGCATATTTTTAGATCTATTGTAAGTCCATTACCTCTCTGATCAATATAATCACTTATACCTATGCTCCACACTGTTCTTCTCTGTGATGCTTGTCTCACTATTTGTTGGTGTCTATAGAATCTAACTCTTTCCTCAGCTTGTTGATCAGGACTAAAAGAAAACTTTCTTCTCCTTCAGATTCTCTTTAGCATCTTTCCTCTACTCTCTTATTCAACCCACACACCCATTCATAATGAATTGGGTTTGTCTCTATATAGACATGATTTCCCCTTTTCTTGGCTTTCTTTATTCTTGGCATGTTCCACAATTATTGCCAATAGATTTAAAGAAAACTCCTAATTTATCTCAAAGAAATATTCTTTCCAACTGGACAAATCAACTTTAAATCAAATACTTATCTCTGGCTTTATCTGGTTGATTAAAGCACTGATAAGTATCTGTTATTTCTATCTTTAGCTTCTTGAAAACTAAGCATTTTGTCATTTTTTGAACTTTCTGTTCTGTCAGTCAATACTTCAGTTATTCATCGGTGATAATTGACTGTTTTGTCAGTGTAACTTCAGTTTTCATCATGATCTTTGTCCTTGTCTTCTCCGTTGGGAAACAGTGAAATTATTTCTGTTGGGTTACTCTGTGTTTTACTCATCAGGCAACACTGTAACTCTGCTCATTGGTAATGTTGTGTATTAGCTCATTGGGTAACACTATGACTCTGCTTCTTTTACTCTGACCGTCGGTGTGCACTCTATTGGTGTATGCATCCACTTAGTGAATACTTGATTTGTATTCATTACTGATAGCATAGCCTTGATTCATCGGTTCTTTGAAGTCTTTGGCAGTATTTCCATGACCATACAAATTATATCAAGTTGACAGCAATGACAATACAATACATTAACTAATTTAATGCCTTGCATGATCGTCAACTTAATATCTTCAAACATTCAATCAGTTACATGTCATCAATCTCTCCCATTGGCATTGATGGAAACATACTACATTATCATACTATACTACCACTAATATAATATGAAATATACGGTTTCATCAAAATTTTCTTATGTAACTATTACAAATGTCTGGATTTCGGTAAGCTCAAATAGCTTTGATTTGATTCTTGCAGCTTTCTTTCTATCTTCAATCCCTTCACTGGATAGATGTAGAATCTTTCTTTCTCTGATGTGATGTGTTCTCCTTCTGTGTCAAACTCTCTCCCTTTGACCATTCTCCTTTCTTGTGATGTCTTTTGTCACCAATTCTCTTCAATTGTGTGTACTCTCCCTTTCTTGTTACATTCTCCTTTTGGATATTTCGATGGATATGATCTCTACCTAAGTTTTATAATCTTTGTATGATAATGAGATATCTCTCTCCATTTGACAACAATGTGAAACAATCATATTTGTCAAACATGCTTTTGACAGTGATGCCAAATGGATCCTTTCTATCCATAATATATTCCTTAAATTTCCCAATCCATGGGTAATAACTCTAGTGCTCAGAGTAGATAAATACCTTGTTGTGTACATATGTATCTTTGAAGTTCTTCTCTTTGCTTGCATCAACATGAATGTTATTATGATAATATGTAGGTTGATGCAGCCTTCTAGTCAGCTTACTGACAAGTAGACAAGGGTCTGACCCCTAGTCTCTTTGTCAAGTACTCAAATGCATCCTTGGGCAGTGGCTTGGTGAAGATATCGACCAATTGTTCCTTTGATTGAACATACTCCAATATCACCGCCTTTGCCTAAAATTGTTCTCTAAAATAATGATAATTGATGGAAATATGCTTTGTTTTAGCATGCATGACTGGTGTTTTGGAAATGTTTATTGCACTTGTATTATCACAATAGATAATTACTAGTTCTAAAATTTTAATATGCATACCTTCCAGTAACTATTTGATCCATGCAAAATTTGAAAAGTTTGCAACAACAACAACATACTCTGCCTCTATAGTAGATTGAGAGATGCATCCTTGTTTCTTGTTGATCCATATGACAAGTTTGTCACCCATAAAGAATTCTCCTCTAGTTGTGCTCTTTCGGTCATCAATATTTCTAGCCCAATCAACATCGATAAAGACCTTAAGTTCAAATTTGCCTTCTCTTCTATACCATAAGCCATATTCCTCAGTATTCTTTAGATATCTTAGGATTCTTTTCATAGTAGTCATATGTGATTCTATGGGATTAGCAGAAAATCTAGCAACTATTCCTACTGCATGTGCAATATCAAGTGTAGTATGTACAACATACATGAGTTTTCCAATCATTGATCTATACAAAGTCTGATTTACCTATGATGACTTGTCCTCCTTTGTCAGTTTGCATCCAATTTCCATTAGTGTTTCAACTAGTTTGGATTCTTCCATTTTGAATATTTTCAGTCTTCTTTGATGTACTTGGGTTGTGTAATGAAAATACCTTCATCTTGTTGCATGATATGCAGACCAAGAAAGAACTTGATCTATCCAAACATAGACATCTCAAACTCTTTGTTCATTTTATTTGCAAATTATTTGCATAGCATATCATTTCTTCCAAATATAATGTCATCAACAAATATCTCAGCAATCAAAATGTTAGCATCAATATCTTCCTTTAAATAAAGATTACTGTTTTCACTAGTCCTTACAAATCCAATACTTATAAGATAGGAATGAAGTCTTTCATATCAGGCTCAAGGTGCTTGTTTCAATTCATACAGGGCTTTGTTTAGTCTACATACCATGTCCCTCTTGTCTGGATCAACAAACCCTTCTAGTTATTCATTGTATACCTCTTCTTCAAGTATTCCATTTAGGAATTCAGACTTGACATCCATTTGATATACCTTGAATCCTTTACATGCAGCATAAGCAAGTAATATTCTCACTCGTTCTAGCCTAGAAATGGGTGCAAAGGTCTCTCCATAGTCAATCCCTTCTTCTTGTGCATACCCCTTGCATACTAGTCTTGCTTTATTTCTAGTGACTTCTCCATTCTTATTCAGTTTATTCCTGAATATCCATTTTGTACCGATGACATTATTGTCATCTAGTCTCGGTACAAGTGTCCATGTCTTTTTTTTCTCTATCTTCTCAATCTCTTCATTCATAGAACTTATCCATTCATCATTATCTAGTGTGGCATTGACATATTTGTGCTCATAATCACAAATAAGACATCTTGTATTTAGAGACTTACTTCTAGTTCTCATACCAAATTTCTTGTCTCCAATCAACTGGTTCAGTGGATGGTTCCTTTTGACATGTCTTGCAAGTATAGGTTTAGCTCTTTGTATATCAGCTTGATCATCATTTTTTTCTTCATTCAGTTCTTCATCACTTTGTGCATCATCTTGAGCAATATTTTGATCGTTGGTATTTGCAGCCTGATGCTCGGGTGCAATGATCTATTGCTCGGGAGCTCTACGTTTTTGGTCGGGTAGAGTGTCAGGTTCCTCATTGTAAGAAAACCTATTGTAGTCCTCTAGTTCTTTAGTGCTTTCTTTTTCATTTGTCTTTGCAAATTTATCTATCTTTACATTTCCACTTTTAACAATTTTGTTAGAGGCCTTGTTTAGACATTTATAAGCTTTGTTCTTGGTAGAATACCCTAGAAAGATTCCTTCATCACTCTTAGAGTCAAGTTTTCCATTTCTATCATATTTTAGGATATAACACTGGCTGCCAGAAAATTTGAAGTTACTTACATTGGGTGTGTATCCATACCATAGCTCATAAGGTGTCTTTTTGGTGTCTTTCGTCAATTGTACTGTGTTCAATGTGTAAACACCAGGACTGACAACTTCTCTCCAGAAGATTTGGGTGATCCCTTTCTCTATCATCAGTGTCATTGCACAATCAACTATGGATCTGTTCCTTCTTTCAACAATTCCATTTTACTGTGGTATTCTCCGTGTAGAGACATGTCTTCTGATTCCATGCCCATTACAAAAGTTAGTGAATTCATCTGAAATAAATTCCCTCCTTTATCTTTTAGAAATATAATTGTCATCATTCTAGAGTAATCATCAACAAAGAGAATAAAATATTTATCTCCATAATAAATCTTTGTCCTCATAGGTCCACATAAATCAGTATAGACTAACTCTAGAATGGCATCAAATGTATGGGTTTTTCTTTTGAAACTAGACTTTATCATCTTACCTTTTTGACAATTCTTACACTTGATGTTGTCAAGCTTGGTCATTGTTAGTAAGCCTCTAACATTTCTCCTTTTTCTAATCTTTATCATGTTGTCAAAGTTCACATGACACAATATTTTTTTCCACAACCACATGTCTTCATTTGTATAAATCAAACAAGTGGTGTCAGTATCATTCAGATAGAATAAGTTACCTTTTGTCTGCTCACTGGTACCAATCAAATTTCCTGATTTATTGAAGATCTTTTCCTTCTTATTTTCAAATACTACTCTGTGACCTAAATTATTCAACTGAGAAACACTTAATAAATTATAATTCAATCCATTTACCCAATAATCATTTTTGCATTTTATATGGTTATTCAACATTATAGTTCCTCTACCTTCAACTGGACACCTGTGTGTCATTACCCATTCTTACTAAACCACCTTTATAGTACACAAAAGTCTCAAAATTTTGTTTATCACCAGTCATATGGTGAGTGCAGTCACTATCTATGATCCAGACATCATTTTTACTAGCTTTAGATATGAGTGCAATTTCTACATACCTTTCTTCATCATCATCTCAATCATCCTTTACTTCCACAAACACCATCTCGATGTCTTCATCAGATTCGGTGTCAGTATCATCATCTTTGCATTTTTCTAGGTAAATGGCCTTCTTTCCTGTGTCCTTTTAGTCTTGGGAATCTCTTCTTTCTTATTGTTTGTAGCTTCTGTAATATCCTCTGGCAGACTTCTTTTCAAATGACCTGTCATTACTTCTGTCATCTTTTCTTCTGTTAGGACATCTTGTAGAAAAGTGTCCAATCTCTTTACAATTAAAAGAAACAAGTGGTAATTTACCTTTGTATTTACCTTTGCCTCTTTGCATTCTTCTAGCCATAAGTGCTTCAATTTCATCAATGTCATCTTCTTCACTTTCACTATAACTATCTTTTCTCATAGTGTTTTTATGACTTGATTTACTTCTTCTCATAGAAGTTTTGAATGCATACTCTATGTTTGGTAAGACACTATTATCAAAATTATTCATCTCAAATGAAATTAGTCTTCCAATCAAACTGTCTAGAGTAACATTTCTATTTTCTGCTGCTCTCATTTCTTGAATAGCAGATACTCTAATAGCATAAGTAGGAAGTAAGGTTCTTAGAATTTGGCAGATACTCTAATAGCATAAGTAGGAAGTAAGGTTCTTAGAATTTTACTTACCACTATATCTTCTTCTAGTACACCTCCAAATCCTTGGATAGCATTGACTACCTCTTTGATTGTTGTGCTATACTGAGTGATTTTTTCACCTTCTTTCATTTTGAGATTACCAAAATTTCCTCTAAGGCTTTCTGCCTTGGCTCTCAAAACATTTTTGTCACCACCATGTACAAGCATCAATTTGTCCCATGTCTGCTTTGCATTCTTGTAGGTTTTGACATCTTCAAATTCAGGATCGGAGAGTGAGGAATCTATTTCTTTCATCATGCAATTGTGCTCATGCTTCTCTCTCAATTGTTCAATTGTTGGTGCTCCTGTGGGAAACACATATTTAGCATCTAAGTATTGAGTAACATCATTACTAATACCTGATAAGTAGAGTCTTATTCTATTTTTCCATGAAGAAAATTTATCTTTGTTCAACTTGGGCACATCTCGTCTATGCATCTTGTGATCTTTAGCTTAGGTATTGAAACCTTCCTTCTAAGCACACAAGGTCTAATACCAATTGTTAGTAATAATAGAGAGGGGGGGGGGGGGGGGGAATTA
>MU225418.1:425522-444243 GCA_018584345.1 Thuja plicata
ACCCGATCAAGTTTTGAAAAACTAAGAACAAAGGAGGATTTTTAGAGAGACTCTCTCTCTCTCTCTCTCTCTCTCTCTAGTTATGGAGAATAAAATTAATAGTTTTTACTTCTTCAAAACCCGATCGGGTTTTGAAGTAGTTTTTCCTTTTCAGAACCCGATCGGGATTTTAAGTACTTTTTTCTTTACAGAAACTGATCGGGTTTTGAAGTACTTTTGTCTTTTCATAACCTGATCAGGTTATGGCTTGGGAAGAGGCTTGACAAATGAGCCAAAGGCTTGTAGGCTCATTTTCCCTCCATTTTTGTTCTTTTAGATGTTTTTAAATCTTGTAAGATGATTTCTCAACTTTATCTTCATCAGGTTTACAATTTGTCAATTGGGTAGTTTTATAATTTTCACCATAATCTCATACGTCTTCTTAGCTTTCTAACCATATAAATTTTTCTATTTTTTGACAACATTAGCATAGTAAACTTTAATTTTCTTTACCAGTGTCTTGATTGTACTCACAGACATATGTCTACTATTTTTTTAATAACTTTTGAAATACTTAAAAAAATTACAAATAAATTACATATTATTGTTCTACACTTGATTCTATACACTTTTTTAAAAAATAATTTCATTTTCAATTATTTTGATGCAAGTTATGCCCAGCGCATGAACACGTACCAAATGTTTAGGATGCGACCACTTCAAAAAATCACAGAAAAAAAAATACTCATCAGAAAATTACAAAAAAATACACAACTTCTAGATCTCAATCTTGCCTATCATCCTACCAAATGGATTTTAAAAATATTGAATATAACTATACCTTTTGTACCGCGCATGGAAACAAATATGTTACATTTTTCAAAAACAGTCAGGAACATGTTTTTGTGTGCGCAAGGTTTGACCCTCTTAATCTTATTGGGTTTTTAAAACAATTAGTGTTATAGAAAATAGATTCAGAGTACTAAAAAATTTATTTTCACACATCTTCTTATTTTGAGTGGATGACCCTCAAACTCCTGTTCCAAGTTCAAGTCTACCAGATTTTAGAAAAAATGTGTCTACTTATACCCCCCTTTTTGGTCCACAACTTGGTGCACATACCCATATGTACAACATGATGCCCCTAATACCTTACCACGAACACCTACCGAGGAGGAAGATGAACAAGAAGTACCACAACCAAATGTTGATATTGAATAACTGAGAGTTACCGAGCTTATTTTGCAAAAGTATGTGAGAAGGCACCATTCCCCAAGCAAGATTATTGGAAATAAGGACATTGGAGTAATGACCAGAAGAAAGGTAAGAGACAATACATTTTTGATATCTACATTTGATTCTAAGAAAGTTAAGGACACACTAGATAATGAAGATTGGATGAAAGAAATCAAAGAAGAGTATGATCAAATTGAGAAGAACAAGACATGGATATTAGTACCCAGGCCCAAAGAAAATAATGTTATTGGTACTAAGTGTATTTTTAGAAATAAACTAAAAGAACATGAAGAAGTTATCAGAAATAAGGCTAGATTGGTTTGCAAAGGATATGCACAAGAAGAATTATTTGAATATGGAGAGACTTTTGCACCTGCTGCTAGATTGAAAGGAGATAGAATACTTCTAGATTAAATGCTTCTTAAAAAGGATTCAAGGTATATTAGATGGATGTTAAGTCTACATTTCTTAATACGATACTTGAAGAAGAAGTATACATTGAGAAACCTGAAGGATTTATTGAGAACACAAACAAGAACAAGGTATATAAGTTACATAAAGCTTTATATGGTTTGAAAAAATCACCCCGAGCATGGTATGAGAGATTGCATTCTTATCTAATCAAAATAGGATTTCAAAGAACAAGTGATAACAGTAATGTTTACTTGAAATGTGATAGTTATAATAAAGTTTTGATTGGTGAAATTTCTTTTGATATTATCTTTGGAGGCAATGCAACTCTATGTAAAGGATTTGTTGATGAAATGAGAAAAGTGTTTGAGATGTCAACGATTGGAGAGATTAAGTTATTTCTAGGTCTATAGATACAACAAGTTACATGAGGAATCTATATTACACAAGCTAATTATATCAAAGAGATTATTAAAACTTTTGGTACAGAAGATTCCAAACCTGTTGGAGCACCTATGGTTACTAGATGTAAATTGTCTAAAGAGGATGAAACACAAGAGATGGATAATAATCTTTACTGATCCATGATTGGTAAATTGTGGCATGTTGTTCACAGCAGACTTGATATAGCACACACTGTTGAAATTGTTTCATTATTTTATTCTAATCTAAATGAAATACATATGTCTGCAGTAAATATAATTTTGCGATGCTTGAAAGGCACATAAGAGTTTGGTGTATTGTACAAAAATGGAGGTACTTTTGATCTGCAAGTCTACACTGATGCAGATTGGGCTGGAAATGTTGATGATAGAAAAAGTAATAGTGGAGGCACATTCTTTCTAGGTGAAACATTGGTTGCATGGCTGAATATGTTCCTGTTGCTATGAATTGTTCAAACATAGTATGGATTGAGCAATTACTTGAAGGTATGCAAGAAGAGATCATAGATACGGTTACATTTTTTTTTTATAGTAAAAGTGTTATTAATATATCAAAGAACCTAGTTATGCATTCAAAGACCAAGAAAATTTCTATCAAGTATCACTACTTGAGAGAACAAATTCAAGAGAAGAATGTGAAATTGGAATATGTGAATTCAAAGGAACAATTGGCTAATATCTTTACAAAGCCACTACCTAAATATTTTTTTAAGTATCTCAAAGGTAAATTAGGGGTTCTTCCCCTAGCTAATGTTCACTAAAGAGCATGAGCCATGTTGCATCAATTCTCTATTTCATTATAATATCTATTTTTGAATTGATGTTAGTATGACACACTGTAGGTGATTCGTAAAGTTGTGAAAAGATATTTTTATGCAACGATTTATGAGTACATGTCAGGTATAATCCACTACAGGAAATGTTTTCAAGAGTATAACTTTTTGACATTTTTGTCAAAGACGAAGAGAATGAATTGATGACATTTCTCCTTAAGGGAGATATTGATATTGAGAGAGAATGAATTGCTAATATTTACTCATGAAGGAGATTCTGAATGTATGGTACAAAAACAAGATATTTATCCAAGAGGGAGATTCAAATCAGAGATCAAAGTGGAAATAGAAATATCAACTCAGAGGGAGTACAATTATGTATTTGAGAGTTGTCATCATCAATTGATATAACACTATTATAGTGGTTGCCATCAATGCCAAAGAGGGAGATTGTTCATTAACTGAGGAATATTTGTTGGAGATGATGAAGACCAAGTGATACCGAGTATCATGATTCTAGAAATGGCTAGATCAGTTGTTGTTTTGTCATTGATTTCAAGAAATTGATTAATTAATTTTTATTATGTTACCACATCTTAAGAGGAGAAGATAAATGGGTGAAAATACAGATCAGACGATGATGAAGTAATGATGATATAGTTATTTTCTACAATATATTTCATGTTATCAAATCAGTACAATTGATTGATCAATTCAAAAACTTGAATGAATTAAGTTATGACTGAAGATGAGTTAGACGTCGAGTAGTGAATGAAGTTAGTTACCATGTTGCAAAGCAAGTTTTATTGAGTATAGGATACTGATAATAAATGATGATAATGGTATGTGTAGGATCATGGTATGCTAGACTAGGCCTTAAGTGGCAATGAAAATTCATAAAATTAGGGTTAGGAAAGTTGACATAAAAATTTGGACAAGTTATCAATATTATATAAAAAATATGCATGAAGAGACTCTGTAGAAAATTGAATCTAGTTTCTAAGCTATTATCCCTTCTTTAAAAAAAATATTCTATATGGTGAAATTTCAAACTTCAATGCAATAGTATGAAAATTTCAAAAAAATGATAACAAGAAGGTGTATGTCTGACCACCTTAAACACAATCAAATGATAATATTTTTTTGCAAGATTCTAGATATAAGTAGTAGACTCATGTTTGGATGTGACGCATATTTTTTTGTAATTTTTTTCCAAGTAAATCATTAATTATGATTTTTCTACTACAAATTTTCTAGATTATAACAAATCTCATGTCTGACCACCTTAACTTAGTCTAAAATTCATCAAATTTTTTTTTTTTTAGTTTTTAATTGTAGTGGGAAAAGTATAGAATATGACTCATGTTTTGGATTTCAAAAATGTTATACTATTTGAAAGTTATAGCTATTTTTCAATCAGTCTATCAGTCAAGACTAAAAAGATAAGTAGGCATATGACTGACCACCTTAAACACAATCAAATGATAAATTCTTTTTACTATATTCTAGATATACGTAGTAGATTAATGTCCAGATGTGACACATATTTTTTTTTAATTTCTTTCCAAGTAAATAATTATTTATGATTTTTCTTCGACAACTTTTTCAGAATATAAAAACTCTCATGTCTGACCACCTTAACTTAGTCTAAACTTCATCAAATTGAGTTTNTTTTTTTTTCTTTTTTGTAGTAGGCGAAGCATAGAATGTGACACATGTTTCAGATTTTAAAAATGATATATCATTTGAAAGTTATATCTACTTTTCAATTAGTCTACCAATCAGGACTTCTCTTTCACATCGCTACTTTTTGGCATACCATGATCCTGCACATACCCATAAGATGAAATTTGATGCGAAGCAATAATGAGATGGATGAGGAAATGAATTAAATGAAGTTTGTTATAAGATCTATGAACATAAAATTCAATGTGAAGATCTAAGGCGAAGATCAAGCGAATGAGCTGAATTGTGAAGAGTTCCGAGAAAATTTCAAGTTCTGAGGTAAAAGTGAGATGGTTTACCAAGTCAAGTAATTTATGAAGAAGATGATCGAACAACTCAGTGAAAATGAAGGAAAATCAAATTAAGGAGATTAAGAGGAAAAAATATGTCTATATAAAGAATGAGAAATACATAGAGAAAGAGAGGCTTGCGAATTAAATAGAGAAGAAGGAGAAGTTGAAGAACAAAATTTACCGAGCAGAATAGAGAAATATAGATTGAAGAATCTACAGTCTGAGAAAGAGATCAATGGAGTATGTGATGTCAGTATTCAATTGATCATAAATGATCTGACATAAGAAACGTTAGTTGCTATATTTACAGTTCAAAGTTTACTATTGCTTATTAATATTTGTAACAGAGAAATCTCTTAACCGAGTTGATTTAACAGTCCTATTTGGAAAACCAAGACTTAGGTGACATTCCAAAAGAGTGTTTAAAGACCACTAGCAAGGCCACTCCTAATAGGGTGAAGATCTTCACAAATCTAAGGTAAATCCCCTAACATGGCCACATTTAGGAAATGTGTGTTATCTTTAATATGATAAGTTCTTAATCGAGCATACTTCAGAAGGGTACATTTTTATTGTGGGTTAAAATTCCCATAGAGGTTTTTTTTTCTAAATTAGGTTTCCTTGTTGAATCTAGTGTCACACGAGTTAAATATGATGTTAACTGAGTTAAATCTAGAGTTATATGATGTTGCTAAGTTTGAATGATTGATTTACATATATGAGATGTCTTGTTGCTTATGTTATTGAGTTATTTGGTGAATTGGTTATTTACTGTATTCAGTATTACCGAGTGAATCAATGAGTTTAGTTTTAAGTGTTTGAGTTTGATTAGTCAGATTCCCCCCCACCCCACTTGTCAATGGGACGAACACTAAAATGCCTATGAAATAAAAATAGAAAGAATTTGATACTAAAAGTTGACATGCATTTACCTTCAAAATGCTCCTCTTTTATAGATTTTCTAAGACCATGGGCATAAGTGGCATGAATCAACGATCCAAAATTGATTAGGAGAAATAAGTGGCTTGGATTGAAAAGGGAGGAGAAACCAATGATGAGGTATTCCTTCCTCAAACATAATAAGAAAAGTGTAATTTGCATGGGCTGAATTGGTGTCATGTAGCCAATATGGTTGCAAGAAAGAAATCTATGTGACATGTAGCTAATTTGTTTGTTGAAGATATTTCCATTTTTAACAGATTAGAGTAATTAGATAATTTAGCCACATGCCTAGGTGGAAGGATGAGGTGGAAGAGGTGAGATGGAATTGATTTGATTTAATTGAATTTACAATGAGTTTTTAGGAAAAAGTGAACCTTATAATTAAATGTAGGAATTTAACTATAAAGTAGATGAATATACTGATAATTAATTAAATAATGAATATTTAATTAATAAATCTCCATGCCACTTTTATGTATATACAAATTAGATAAAACTTCTTTAAACATATTAGAATTTATCTACAACAGTACTACCTTCATTTCATCAATAACCTACAATCATCATACACATTATTTAATATATAGACCATGGCTGGTTAGCATTGATCGGCAACTGAAGGTGGACCGTAACCTCTCCTATCAGTCTCTGGACTAGGATTTGGAATGATAAGCTAAGATCTCACCTTCTTGCCTATACTAGCAGCCATTGATTGGTTGGTGGTTCCCAAGATTCAATCCTGCCTTTTCATCTCTTCATGCTAGGATATAACACTACTATTATGGTAAATTTTGACCCATTACATTTTATTATTGATAATTTCAAAAGATCTAAAAAAATCCTTTCCTAATAAAGAGAATGTAGTATTATTAAAAACTAGACTTTTTCCTCATGGAACTGAAAATATGGGGTCAAAAATTATCCCAATCCTTTGTCTTCCTTTAAAAGATAATCTTGAATGTTTACCTTGCAAGATATTCTACCCATCATCCCCACTACCAAAAATATGGGGGCCAAAATTTGTTACATAGCTTAATACTTTATCATCCTTCCTTAGAGCCATCATCTTGGTTGTTTACCCTCCAAGATATTCTATCCATGATCTCCAATACTTAAAATATGGAAACAAACAAGCAAACAGAGAGACCATTGGTGTCCCCAAAAAGATCCAAAAAGAAAGATAGCATAGCAGTAGCATGGGACCCTGCTCTAAGGACTTGTTTTTTTAAGGTAGGCAGTTCATGAATGCAACTATCTGAGTGTAGGGAAGGAAGGAATGAGAAATAGAAAGAGTTCCTCATGCATAGGAGATATGATGCAATCAATGGCGATGGGCATATCAAGGGAGAAGATCGGGCCTGCAGTGACCACCAACATGTACCTTTCTTTGCCGACACAACTCATGATTTCCATCCATCAATCTCCTAAACTCTAGAGAATTCTAAGCTACAAAGTGTCCTTTTAATCTCTTTAGCTTGGGCCAACCAGCTTGATTATATGATAGCTCAAAGTCATTAGAAATTAAGACTACTTTGTCTCAATGGAAATGATTCACATTGAATGGTCACAACACATTCAATATATTTTGTAATTTTGGCTACTCAATCAAAGTACATATCAATCAAACACTGTCTCCACTGGATGAGATTAGGCGGTCGTCCCATCATTCGACAAGTGGAAGAAAAACTCGCTGATGGCGGACCAACTCAAGTGACTATCAATTTCTCATTGTGAACTGTACTTTTTTTTATCTCTTGAAATTATGTGGCTAACAGTATATATGCTTTTCAGGGTACAGTTTGTCCATGTAATGTTATACTAAATCTAGTGATTCAACAGTATCTATGCAATTGCTTAGGATATGCTTTTTCCTTTTCCAGAGTACTTTTGGTCCATATAATCTTATTATGCTATATGCACTATCGTGGAAATGATGATTTAACGTCGTCCACTGAATTTTTCAATGTTGTTTTTAACATTCCTTTTCTAACATGGTGTTATGTGATTCTCATTGTCCAGCCTGAAATAATGAGTAATGGGTAATCATAGTAATTGGGAATTTTAGTTGCCCATTCAGTCTGTTATATCAAACTTATATTTATGTAAAAATTGTTTGAAAATTGTATTCTATCGATAATATATCTCGTTGAACATTCAGTCTTCCATACATTATTTTGATGGTGATTACTGGTTTTGTTCAGACATTTTGATGCATAATGTATGTAAAAACAATTAAATGTAATCTGTATATGTTCAAGTATTTGATTAAGTATGAAATTATCTAACATTATATAGAGTTATTGTTATACGAAACATAAATGTACACAAGAATGGTTTGAAAATTGTATTACATCAATAATACATTTAGTTAGTTATATATGAAATTATTTAATATTATATAGTTATTGTTATAGGAAATATGAATATATAGAAGAATGTTTTGAAAATTGTATTCCATCAATAATGTATTATGTTGGACCTTCAATCTTAATTGAGACTATTTTGGTGGTGATTACTCAATTTTTCTACGCATGCCTATGTGTAATGTATGCAAATATAGTAGATATTTGTTTGAGTGTTTTATTATGTATGGAGTTATTAGCATTATGTGTAGTTATTGTAATACCAAACATAAATATATAAAACAATTGTTAGAGAATTGTATTCCATGAAAAATATATTTAGTTGAGAATTTAGTCTTTAGTGAGATTATTTTGGTGGTGAATAGATTTTGATTTTATAAATGTATAATTGATGAAGTGCAATTTTCAAACATTTTTTTATATATATTCATATTCCCTATTCCCTCTAACAACAAGTAAACATAATGTTAGATAAGTCAATAGATAGTAAAGAAAATTGAACAAATACATTACATTCAATTTTTTTGTAGAAATAGAAATGTCTAAAAAAATTCAATAATCACCACATAGAAATAGAAATAGAAATAGAAATGTAGAAAGAAATTATATAGCATTTCTTTTTTAGCATGATGTTATGTAATTTGAATTCTGAACCTATGTAGTGGATAATCATAATGATTGTAAATTTGAGTTGAACATATAGCCTCTCATGATATTATTTAAGTGGCGTTACTTTTTTTAGACATTTCTATGCATAATGTGTGTCAATTAATTAAATGTTATAATTATATGTTCAATTATTTGACTATCTATCAAAGTGTCCAACATTATGTGTAGTTAATGTTATATCATGTATAAATATATCAAAAATTTGTTTGAAAATCATACTCGATCAATAATATATTTAAGCAATCAAAATCTATTCTTAATTTCTAAGATAAACATATATTTGCAGAATGATAAATTGAATTATATATTTTTCATTTTCTAACATGATGTTATGTATTTTCATCATCCAACTTGAGAAAATGTGTAATGGGTAATCATAATAACTGGGAATTTCAGCTCAATATTCAATTGCCCATATGATTATTTTGGTGGTGATTGCTAGTTTTGTTTGTTTTTATGTATAATCTATGTACAAATTTAGTAGATATTTTTTCCAAGACTTTCATTATATATTGAGTTATCTAAAATTATGTGTAGTTTCTTTTATATCAAACATAAACATATAAAAGAGTTGTTTAAAAAGTTTAATCTATCAATAATCTATTTAGTTCAACATTCTTTCTTTATTTTGAGATTATTTTGTTGATGATTATCAAGTTTTCCTAAATATGTTTTGACATTATGGATGCAAAAAATTTAAATGTAACAGGGAGTTGTTCAAGTCTTTGATTATCTATGGACATATCTAATATTATGTGTAGTTATTGTTATGCCAAATATCAATATATAAAATACTTCTTTAAAAATTATATTCCGTCAATAACATATTTAGACATTTAAAATCTATTCTTAGTATCTAAGATATACATATATTGGTAGGAGCATAAATTAAATTATATAACTTTCACTTTCTAACATGATGTTTCTTAATTTTGTTGTCTAGTTTGAGGCAATGTATAATGGGTAATCATAAAAATTAGGGATTTACATCTTGAACATTAGATTTGTCTTCATATTATTTTGGTGGTGATTACTATTTTTTCTCACACATTTGTATGCATAATGTATGTACCAAATAGAAGATATTTTCTGAAACCTTTGATTATGTATGTAGTTATCTACATTATGCATGGCTAATTTTATACCAAACATAAATATATAAAATAATTGTTTCATAATTTCATTCCATCAATCAAATATTTGACTCTTCTCAAACTACTTCTATATTAAATAGACAATCAAAATCTATTCTATTTTTATGATGTGTATACTTGTAGAAGAATATATCATATTATATATAAAAAAATTAGTTTAATTAGCACAGATATTTTAAACATATTTATTTATTTTTTCTTTAAAAGCATGTTGTTGACTTGGCGACGATTCCCATATATTATAAAGGACAAGAATAACAAACTTCACAAAGAGGTAAAACATTGAATACTAAAATTTATTCATCTAACTCGTATCTACCTCTATTATTTATCATTAAAAGTAAAATAGGTTTTAAAAGCACTCAAAATCGTGTACAAATAATTTTTTGTTGGGAGCCAAAATCCACTTACAAAATGTTTCTAAATGATAGAACACAAATAAGTATAAGCCAACCAACAACAGATAAAAAGAAATAAGTTATTATTGTAGGATACCCAAAATCCTTTACAAACAGTTGAATAAAAAACCAAAGAGATGAAAACTAAACAACCCTTTGATCCTTCCAACCACCATGAGTACCCCTAACTAGGGACTAAGAGGCATGGTTATGTTTAGGAAAACCTTTTTTTCCTTCTTTTCACAACCATCCAAGAAATATCATCCTTTGAAGGTATATAGAAAGGCGAGGTACGATGACAAACTTCCAAGTACATAAAAGGTAGAGAGACTAAGGCAATACTCATAACCCAACTTCATGTTTGATAGCCACAATAGGCTATGCATTCAAACTCAAACACACTCGCTACTCAATAGGACCAGCATGACTCATAGAATTAGAAACAGATTTTCAAACCAATTCCTCATCCTCATAATTATTATTATATTTATAAAAATCTCTCATAATATGATGCTTGTGAAGAGAAATCTTCCACCATGTCACATCACTATCATGATATTTCTAAAAAATTGTAGCTAGATGACTAGTAGTAAAAGATCTCGTGTAGCTCAAAGGAATGCATTCATAATCAAGAATCTAAGACCATGGTCTATCCTCAACCATCAAGATGATCTCTCTAGGTAGATCTTTTAAGGTATTTATAATCATAATATGCAAGAAAAATTAGGGTGACAATAGGTAAGAGAAGACACATTAGTCATAAAAAATTGTAAAATAAATTTTCCAATAGATTCAAATCAAGATTTGTCCCCAAAACTAGAGAGGTAGGTTCAAATTTTTGACCCAGGCAAAATAAATTATAATAGATTCAAAAAGAGGGTTGAAGAATTGGAATCATGGCCTTAAATAAAATGAGTGCTTACCAACAACCAAACACCACCTTCAAACATCTAAACCCAATCTTTCTTAGATTGAAAAGAATCTACAAAATGCCCCTAAAAAAATGATAAATTATAATCCTATCCTCAACAATGAGCCTTCAAGGCTCTAAAACCCATTTTATCAAACATATAAGGAACACTATAAACCATTGAGCTTGTAGATAGGAAAAGCATGAGATAAGTATTTGTCTTTCTCCAAACCTTCTATCCATAAATAATAGTAAGGGAAAAAGAAGAAAAGAAACAATGATTTAGTGCTATGAGAGGGATGAGCAGGAGAAGATTAATGAATTTTAATACTAGAAGAATTAGCCACATTGGCATAGGAAAGAGATGTTAGGGAAGAATATAGATAAACCACATGTAGTGAAAAATACCTTATGGATTAGAAATTAAACACATTAGGAATACCGCCATTTATAGGAAGAAAGCCAACATGCGACAAAAAACATTGAATATCATGTTCAACAAATAAATAGTGAGCAACAAACAAGTAGAAGATGGTGAAAATAGACAGAATGAAATGAAAAAAAACTATTAACCCACTAGTAATAGATCATAAACCAACACTATATACAGAAGGGTTATAATAGAGAGTGGTGAAGCGATTTTGAAATAATGGATCTAATTTTATTGTTGTTATGCATCATAATTAAGTATATCTTAATTATCTCTCGAGCTCTCTATACTTGTTGCATAGATAACAAGGAGTGATTTTTTTAATATAAGGTCTTTAAGATATTGTAGTACCCTTCCTTAGGCCCATTTTGGGTTATATAGTAGATCCATTATTAAAAATTTGATAGAATATAATTATTATATCAACTTATTATGTTAACACTATATAAATTTTATACGAAATAGTCAAGTTATAAAATATAGTTAAATATCAAAAAACAATCACTAACATTTAATTATGATTATTCTCAAGTACAAGTTTCTTCCTAATTAATAGGAAGTAAATATTTTTCTCTATTTTAGTAATATGATTGAATTCTTTGGAAAGGGAATTAAGGGTATGTGCATGATCATGGTATGCCAAAAAGTGGCGATGTGATAAACAATTCATGATTGGTAGACTGATTGAAAAAAACTATAAATTTCAAATGGTATAACATTTTTTAATTATGTAACATGTGCACATTCTATGCTTTTCCTAGTATAAGAAAAAAAAATTAATTTGATGAATTTTTGACAAAGTTAAGGTGGCTAGACATGGGAGTTTTTATATTCTGGAAAAGTTGTAGAAGAAAAATCATAATTAATTATTTACTTACAAAAAAAATTTAAAAAAATATGTGTCACATCAGAACATGATTCTACTATTTATATCTAGAATCTAGTAAAAAAAAATATCATTTTATTGTGTTATTGGTGTTCAGACATACACCTACTTCTTATCTAGTTTTAAGTCCTAATTGATAGACCGATTGAAAAATAGTTATAACTTTCTAACGGTGTAACATTTTTAAATTCTGAAACATGATTCGCATTCAAGGGTAAAAATTTTTCAATTTGATGAAGTTTAGACTAAGATAAGTTGGTCAGACACGAGATTTTTTATATCCTCAAAAAGTTGTAGTAGAAAAATCATTCATAATTATTTACTTGGAAAAAAATTACAAAAAAATATGCGTCACATCCGAACATGAGTCTACTACTTAGATATAAAATAGTATAAATAAATATTATCATTTGATTGTGTTTAAGGTGGTTAGACATACACCTACTTCATATCTTTTTCTTAAAATTTTCATACTATGGCATTGAAATTTGAAATTTCACCATATAGGATATTTAAAAAAAGTAGGTTACTATCTTAGAAACTAAATTCAATTTTCTGCAGATTCTCTTCTTATACATTTTTAAAATAAGATTGATCACTTGTTTAAATGTTGACATCAACTTTCCTAACCCTAATTTTCTGAAATTTGATTTTCACTTAAGGGCCTAGTTTGGCATACCATGATCCTGCACATACCCTTAAATGCTATTCATTTTAATTTATTGTTCTCAGTGTGCATGCCCTTTTGTTTGGCTCCAGAGGGGAAATAGAATATTTTCTTTAGCAGTTTTAATCAAAATTTCTTCTGAATGATTGAATATCATAGATTTGAGCATTGGAATTTTGGGTGGGAAATAATTTCAAAATTTTTAGAGGAATTGAGGAAAAGGGGCAGCTGGTTTGGAGAGATCTATAGAGGACTTGTAGCATTGTGAACATGGATTTATATTCCTCCCTAATTTTTCCATTCATGGAGTTGAGGTAAGGACACAAATCTATGTATTTGTTTTCTATTCAGGTTAGATTGAAATGTATTTGTGCCACATTTTTATTCATTTTCCAGATTCCTCCTACCCAAACACTAGCTTTGTTGTTTTTTTCTCAAATCTCTATCCTTGGTGTATATTTTTCCAACTTTTGTGGTTTAAAATTTTGTTAGCTAGTTGGATGTATTGTCATGGATGTCAACATATCAATAGGGTTTCTCAAAAACAATGATTGTTTGATGCCAACATATCTTTTGACAGTTTATCCAGTGGTATAGGATGTTCAAAGGTCTGGTGAAGATCAATTTTAGCAGATGAGGATTCATTCACCTCATGTGATGATGTTAAGGTTGTATACTTGGTCCATGTCAAGTTTCAAGGGTTGACATGAATAAATAGATGAGTTATAAGCTCGCTGATGGTGACTGGCAGACAATGTGGTAGATAATGAATTGATAAAGTCACAGAGATTGGTTTGGTGAGAATGACCAAGTTTATATTTTTGGTTGTGCATCTAACAGTATGTTTGGCTCATGCTAAGGTGTCCTCAATGCAAAGGTTTCATAATCCAGAGGTTGACAAGGCATTTTTTAGATGTTAAAATTGTTGGTGAGAATGTTCTTGAGGTCCAACATAAGAGATGCTGGTAAATATGACAGTATGGATGGGTTCAGATGTTTTAGTATATTTATAATGCCTATGAATATTCTTGGATTATTTTCATGATGATTTGGCCATCCACATAGATAGAATTATTAGATTGGAGGATTTTTTGGTCGGTGATGATATTTTGAATATTTACTTTATTTTTAGCCGACCTTGTCAGTAAGTCATTTTGTGGAAGTTTGAGGTGTGATTTGTGGATTTTTTATGAACTCGAGGTGGTTGATAAAGATATTGGCTATGATTTGGTGATTAGAGAAGGATTTTTATTGTGGATTTTGGTGCCTATATTTCAGTTTAAAGTTGAAATTCTTACAAGCTTCTTTACTTGTCAAGGTTGATGNTGGAAGTTTGAGGTGTGATTTGTGGATTTGTTATGAACTCGAGGTGGTTGATAAAGATATTGGCTATGATTTGGTGATTAGAGAAGGATTTTTATTGTGGATTTTGGTGCCTATATTTCAGTTTAAAGTTGAAATGCTTACAAGCTTCTTTACTTGTCAAGGTTGATGATATAAATAAGATCTAGGGTTATTGCAGATGTGTGGATGAGTGATATTGCTTGGGGGGCAAGTGGAAGATTGATTGGTGATCAAATTTTCAATAGAGAAAAGATAGAGAATGATTGAACAAATATTTTCATTGTGCTACATAGGAACTAAACCAGACATGTCTTAGACATCACTATACAGTTCACAAAATATCAGCTCATTGTTGTGATCTTGTAAGGAAGAGAGTGTTCCTTCTTTTGGGTTGTAGACCATTTGAGTAGTGATCTCTTGGAAATATTCCTGAATGCAAGTGCATTCCCCATATTTGTAATAAGGTTACACTTCTAACAAGGTATTTTTGTAATTGTGGGTAGCCAGCCCCATCATGATTTTTTCCCTAACAGGGATCCATGACAAAAAATTGTGTTAAGGTATTGTGGATATATTTCTGATATTTGCATGCATGATTATTTTACTTGGATCAAACATAAGGATTTAAAGTTTTGATGGATAGTGAAAGTTTTAAAAGTTTAGGAACAACTGCTTACCCCCCCCCCGCTTCAGTCATTCAATTCCTTATTACCTACAAATTTTCTATATATTTTAACCTAATTGAAACATTTATACACCATGCATTAGCTTTTATTTTTCTTTCATTCATTTCCATATGCTTCTACATCGATGGGTCTTGGTCATATATTTCTTTTCTTCCCTTTGAGTAAAGATCCATGTGTTCTATTCCTTGTAGAATAGAGGCCTTGGACAAGTGAATCTCAACTAGTAGGTGTGTCTTGGGAACCCTTGATATGGCTCAATTTTTCTTATGGTCTCACTGTGTTATCTCATGTCATTGCATGGTTAGTGTCTAGTATTGTACTATAGTTTCTTGGGGATATTTCTACCTTAACATTAGCTTTATCATCATCTAGAGTAATGAGACCTCCTTTAAGAATTTTTTTCATGTATTTCTCATCCCTCTTACCTTTCCATTTCTCATATGTAAGCTCTATTATGGTTGTATTGCATGATTGTTCCTCTGACTACATAATCAAGGTCTTAAGCCATTAATTGATGAACTATAACTGATTGAATGTTTGAAGATGATAAGTTGATGATCACCTAGCTATAGAAAGTAAATGCAAGACATTAAATTAGTTAATGTATTGCATTTTCATTGATGTCAACTTAATATGTTATGATTTATCATACACATATTGTCACAACACTTGAATATCTAAAGAGACAAAGTTTTTATCGTCGATAAAGGTATACACCAAGTGACAAGGTTACCCGAGAATAGTGAACCCTGAGAAGTTCACAGTGTTTCCCGATGGATAGTCAACACCGACAAACAGTGTTACCCAAGAGACACAGTGGTAGCCAAGAATAGTGTTACCCGAGATGAGTGGTACCCGAGAAAGTCTTACTGAGAAAACTAAGAGTTGATGACAAAAATCAACTAGAATTAGAAAATGACAAAACTACTTAGCTGGAATAGCTATATTTAGAGTTAACTAATTGATTTATTTATTTTCATCGACCAGTAGAATTAAGGATAAGAAGAATATTTAAAGCTAGTTTTATTCACAGTTGTCAAGGAGATCTATGGAATAAAACTAAAGAAAAGCTTTAAAGATTATAGCAATGCATGGAGGGATTTTCGGCTCAATAATAAATCTACGTCAAGAACATGAAAGATAAGGAGATTGAGAAGATAATCATGTCTATATAAAGAGACACGGAATTCATTATGAAAGAGAGGAATGCTGAATATAAATCTAGTGAAGATAGAAGTTTTCATACAGATATGATCATACACGCTGAAGAACAGAGCCAAATAAATTATGCAGACACCGAGCAATAGAAGCAAGAGAATTCACCAAGAAGAAAGACAAAAGAAGGGGAGAAAAGGAATTGAAGATAAAATTGATCAGAGAGGCATTATGGACTAATAATAGATCTGAAAATATGCAAGTTAAAATTTGTATTATTGAATAGATAATTTAATGTTTCACTTTAACCATTGATTCAGAAAATCTCTTAACCGAGTGGGATTTAACCATCCTTATTATATTGAGATACTCGAGAGTATCAAAAGGTTATCTTGTTGACAACATAGTGAATTCTAGGTCAAAAGATAAATTGTTAGTTTTGAATCCTCTAACAAGCTCAGACTTAGCAGTGTGTTTTTAACCTTTAACAGGGTTGTCTCTTCACCGAGTTGACTTCAGAAGAGTGAAAATTTTGGGTTACCAGTTCCAAGTGGTTTTTCTGTTAACAGCGTTTCCATGTTAAAATCCATGTGTCAAATGTGTATATGGTTCATTGCTTTGATGTTTTTCTTTACCCATTACTAAAACTGGATTGGTCGGTAAAAACTAAGTTTAAATTATTACTACTCGGTAAAGCTTAGAAAAGATAAACAAGATATATAACTGAGCAGCATATATTTGATAAAATTACTTAAAGGCATACATCTTGAAGGAATGAAAGATAACTATAGGATATTATATTTTTGATATAAGTTTTTGTTGGATTATTGGAATTATTTTTTAGGCCACTGATTCACCCCCCCCCCCCCCCCCCCCCCCCTCGCCCCTCTAAGTTATTCTAACAATTGGTATCAGAGCTTTGGTGTTTGGAAAAGAGTTTAAAGACTCAACCTAAGGATCACAAGATGATTAAAAGGGATGTGGCTAAGTTGAACAAGGACAACTTTTCATCATGGAAAAGCAGGATAAGACTTCACCTATTAGGTATTTGAAATGATGTAACACAATACTTTGATACTAAATAAGTTGCACCTACTTGACCTCTAACAGTTGATCAATTGAGAGAGAAACATGAACACAATTATATGATTATAGAACTTTCTTCTTCACTATCTGATGCTGAATTTAAAGATGTCAAATTGTGAACAACTGCAAAGAAAATGTGGGACAAACTCAAGCTATAAGTACATGGAGGAGACACCAATGTGCTGAGAGCTAAAGCTAAAAACCTAAGAGGAAAGTTTGATGACTTAAGAATGAAAGAAGGAGAGAACATAACTCAGTACAGTAGTAGAATCAATGAAGTTGTTAATGTTATCCGAGGAGTAGGAGGAGTACTTGAGGAAGAAATAGTGGTAAGTAAATTTCTAAGAACCTTACTACTTGTTTAAGCTATTAGAGTATTTGAAATTCAGCAAATTTTGAGCAGTAGAAAATAGAAATGTTACTCTTGATAGTTTGATTGGTAGACTTATTTCATTTGAGATGAACAACTATGACAATAGTGTCTTACCAACTATTGAGTCTGCATTCAAATCTTCTCTGAAAATAAGAAAACCTAGTAACAAATACACTATGAGAAATGGCAACGAAAGTGATAGTGATGAACAAGAACTTGATAAAATTGAAGCACTAATGGCTAGAAGATTACATAGAGGTAAAGGAAGATATAAAGGTAAATTACCACTGGTATGTTTTAATTGCAAAGAAATTGGACACTTTGCTGCGAGATGCCCTAACAAGAGAAAAAATGAAAGAAACAATGATAGATCTTATGAAAAGAAGTTTGAAAAAAGTGATGATCGAGACTACAGAAGCAACCAACACTCTAACAGAAGAGATAACTGAGACTACAAGGACAAAGGAAAGAAGGCTTGTTACCTGGTTGAGAACAAAGCTGAAAATACTAACTGTGATTCTGATGAAGATGTCGAGGTAGTATTTGTTGCTATCAAGGATGATTTAGATGAAGAAGAAAGGTATGTTGAAACTGTTGTTGGAAATATTCAGGATTAACAGAGTTACTGAGAGGGGAGGGGTGAATCAGTAACACTTAAATCTTTTAATACTTTTCTGCACTTTTATATTCTTTAACCATTCATTCATCTAATCTACTGCAACCATGAAAATGTAAACATTCATAACACATAACACAAAGATTGGTAACCCAGAAACCTTCCAAATAGAAAGTAAAACT
>MU225418.1:482288-494157 GCA_018584345.1 Thuja plicata
TATTTGAAACAGATCATTACTATATCAGGTTAACCATTGTTACAGATAAATATCTTAACTGAGTAGGACATGAAAGTCTTTATTATGACATAACCATTTTTACAGATAAATATCTTAACTGATTAGGACATGAAAGTATTTATTATGACATTCAAATGAATGTTGAGTGTTTTCTTGTTGACCCCATAGTGAATAATTGGTCAAGAGAGAATTGTTAGTTTTAAATCCTCTAATCATATCAAATTTAACAGTGTGCATTGTAACCTTTAACAGGGTTGGCTCTTAACTGAGCTCACTTCAGAAGAGTGAAATATTTTGGGTTACCGGTCCAAGGTGGTTTCTCCCTTAACAGGGTTTCCACATTAAAAATCTATGTGTTTATGAGTACAATTATTTTGGATTGCTATTTTTCTTTACACATTACTTAATCTTCATTGATCGGTAATCATAGTATTTATTTACTTCTACTTGGTAGACAACTTAATATACAATTTTGAAGATAAGTTTGAGATCATAGTTATATTTTACCGAGTTGATTTATATGTTTAAAATTGTTGTTATATACATCTGGGAGAATTTGGGACTATAGGATAATTGAGACCTAACTAACTCACCCTCCCCCTCTCAGTTATCTAAAAATTGGTATCAGAGCACATAGTGCGTAGAAGGAAAGTTTTAAAGGACTTAAGCTAAAGATCACAAGATGTATAAGAGAGATTCACCAAAGCTAAACAAAGAGAACTTCTCAACATGGAAGAGTAGAATTAGACTATACCTATCAGGGATTGGAGATGATTTAACACTAAACCTAGATATTGAATTCATCCTACCTACTGGACCTTTGAATGTTACTCAAATGAAAGATAAACATGAAGACAACACTATGATGGTAGAAATTGCTTCTTCACTTATTAATGCTGAATTTGAGGATATCAAGACATGTACATGAGCCAAGCAGATGTGGGACAAGATTACACTAGTTTATGGAGGGGAAGCAAATGTACAAAGAGATAAAGCTGAAAGTCTCTGAGGAAAATTTGATGAGATGATAATGAAAGAATGAGAGAACATAACATAGTATAGTAACAGAATCAAGGAGGCTGTGAATGCTATTCATGGAGGATGTGGAACTATTTATGAAGACACTATTATGAGTAAGAATCTTAGAACTTTGTTGCCTATTTATTCTATAAGAGTCTTTGCAATACATGAAATGAGAGAAGCACCTTGAAATAATATTACATTTGATAGCCTTGTTGGTAGACTAATTTATTTTGAGCTGAACAATTTTGACAACAGTGTTGTACCTACTATGTAATCTTCATTTATGTCTTCTCTGAAAATTAGTAAATATGGTGACAAAAACATGATAAGAAATAACAGTGACAATGATAGTGATGATAAAGAACTTGATGAACCTGAAGCATTAATTGTTAGAAGACTACACAAAGGTAAAGGAAGGTATAAAGGTAAACTACCTTCCATATGCTTTAATTGTAAAGAAATTGGACACTTTGGTACTAGATTCCCTAATAGAAAGAATGATGAAAGAAATGAAACATCTAATGACATAAAACATGATCGAGAATACAAAAGCAACCAAAAGTATGACAGAAGAAATAACTGAGACTTCAAAGCCAAAGGCAAGAAGGCTTGTTACATTGCTGAAGATAAAGATAATAAAACTAATTCTAACATTGATGAAGAAATCGAGACAATATTTGTATCTTTGAAATAAGATTTAGAAGAAGATGAAAGGTATCTTGAAACAACACATATTTCTAAAGTTAGTAGGCATGAAATTTGGGTTTGTTGGTGTTTAAAACTATTACGCTAAAAAAAGGGAACCAATATTTCTTAAGACTGATGTTAGGAGTGGTTAGCTCCAAGTATGAAAGCTCTGTAAGATAACTGGACCAACTATAGGCTCAAGAATTCCCTCTGCACTTCTGGCTTTGCAAAACCAAGGTGGGTACACCTATCCATACTAAACTCAATTCTTTACAACACCTTTAACCTCTATATTTAAACAATAGATAGATGGTAATTAAGTACTAAATGCCAACCTAGCATTCATTGAATCTCCACTATCATTGGTGGAATAATAAGAACAACAACTGAAAAGTAAAGAATTTGGTAATGAGTTTGATTTAAGTTTTCGGATAGAATATAGTCAAACCATTTAGACATATATATCAATAGAAATACTAATCCTAGATCAATGCCTTTCCCATTGGGCTAGATCCTAAATACAATACTATAACTAAAACTCCTTATTGGCAAAGATTCAAATCCATAAACATAAGAAATCTCATATCACTCACTACAAGATCCTCAAATAGATATCCAGACAGAATCAATGTAATATCCAAATGATTAATTTGATCTAAGATCCAAGAATTATGGAATACATATATGTATAAGATGAACTTATACAGTAAGCTAGAAAACTTACAACTCAATAGATAACACAAAGGAGAGACTCAAATTTGAAACAACTTATATTAAGTATAATGAAACTAGTTAATGAAACAATATGACAAGGAAATATGCAACATGAAAATATGAAAAAGATCAAAGAAATTTCAATCCCATCTTAATACAATCTGAAATACATCTTCTATATCCTAGACTAGAAACAAGTATAAGCCTAATGCTTTCTATTTTCCCAATTCTCTAGCTCTTTCTAAATGGCCTTGAATATTCTTTTATAGGAACAAGAATTCCACAAGATTCAGACCATTTAGGATTAGGGTTACAACCAATCAATGCAAGAATTCAATTCTGATGTCAAGTTGAAACCCTATCTCTTCTCTTCAATTTGTGCAATCCGATCTGCAATCAATTTTCCCTAATCTTTGGATGTGAGTGTAGTACCTTGTGGTGCAAAAATTCAAACACATGACTTTGGAAGCAGCTCTCATAAATGCAGGAAAGATCAGGTGGATTTGTATAAACTCAACATCTGATTATAAAAATATATCTATCAAGTATAGAAATAAATTATCTCCACATATCAAATTTTAATCCCTCTCGTCTTCAACAGCTATGCAGAATCAATCCATAAGATCAGATTGGGTCATTAATGCCTCTGAGATCAAATATCTGTCAGCCACCATGAAAAACCTTATAAATATTTGAAATTTTGTTATAATGGATGCAGGTGGTGCATAAAATAAATTGAGTGGCCAAGATTCAAACTTTACTAGCCTTTAAAACACCACCATCAATATCCTTCAAGTTACCTAGGCCTGCGATCAGATCTGCCACGTAGCAGCAAGGCGCAATGCCTTAATGACTAGATCTAGATTAATTTATCTTTGAGGCTTTATGTTGTCTGTCAAGTTAAATAAAACCTGATCGATCTTTACCTTTATCTCCGTCCTTGGCCCTTAACTTGAATTTAATCTTGGCTTTATTTGGAGATCACACAACTAAAGAAAATTGAGGTCGCGAAATGTTTTTCTTTACCCTGAATTTTCTTTGAGATTAAATACCAACCACATGATCAAATCAAGATCTATACCTTGCACTTAATCTCAAAATTATTTTTACTTTATAATTTTCTTCTAAGATTACGCGATAACCACAAGATATTCATTACATTGACGGTTCATATTTGCTCCCAGATAACCAATGCTTGACTAATCTTAACTCAATCAAAACCCTAGATCATCCTAAGATTGTGTGACTGAAGGCATCTCTAAGTTTCTAAACATATTCATTAACTTTGGGTTAATCATGAGATCGCACACCACCCATAGGATGAAAGCATGAAAAGAACTTGATCAACAGATCACGTTGAATCTCAAAAGTTTCTTGTACTTGACCATTGTATTTCAAGATTATGAGAGAGACACAGGATTAGAATAATGTGATGACAAGATCAATGGCACATGTGTAATCTCTAAAGGAAATGGAATATTTGATTTTGATTAGGAGATTGCACGATAAAAGGCATGGTAAAAGTGCACATGACTTAAAAGACTTTAAGTGGCTCCGAAAAGTAATAAGGAAGTAGAACAAGTTTGAGGGTTTAAGGTTTTTTAGCCAATATTTTAACCTAGCAAAACTTAGGGCTTTAGGAGAGAGGCCAAAACAACTGCAAAGATTAGGAGAGAAAATAGGGAACCATGAAATTTTAGCTTGTGCTAACAGTGGCATGACAAGGATTTAGGATCTTCTGGGATAAAGAAGAACACCTACTAGAAAGGAAACCTAATCTAAAATAGAAACAAAATAGAAAGAATATATACAAACTAACATGTTAATGTATTTTGGATACTTCAAGAAACGTAGAACTTCAAGAATTGTCCATGAACTAGAAATTCCAGAATATTTTTAGTCAAGTCCTTCAAAATATAGGAATCAGAACCCCACCTGCCATGAATTAGGTATGGGCCTCACCAAATAGGATCAAATTTGGCATGTTTTTTTTATCCTCTATTATGGCGTTCCACATCAAAACCATATCATTAGGTTCAAACTTTCTAGTAGTGGTTCTTTTGTTAAACACATCTTTGCACTATAATTGCAGTTTGACATTCCTATCATGTGTCTCCCTTCTTGACTCATCCAGTTGTATCAAATACTCCAATTTGATTCTCATATCATCTTCTAGGTCATCATCATAGGCTTGGATGAATTTATATATCTGCAACAAGTTATTTTGTGGTAATTTGGCATGAATACCATACACTAAGTCAAAGGTGCACATCCAATAGCCTTCTTTAGTGTTACTCTATCTTCCCATAGAGAAAGCTGAAATTTTGAATCCCAGGCCTTCTTGTTTACATCCAACACTTGCTTTATAATCTTTATCAGGCTCTTGTTACTAGACTCAGCTTAACCATTGCCTTGGGGGTGATATGGGGAAGAATAAGAAATCTATATCCCATATTGCTAACATAAATTATTGAACTCTTGTGATTTGAAGCACATAGAATTGTCCACCACAATGGTTTCTAGACAACCAAATCTAGTCAACATCTTCTGCATTATAAAATCAATTAAAATCCTACTTGTGGCTCTTCTAGTGGGAATTTCTTCCACCCACTTGGTAAAATAATTAGTTTCCACTAGGATCCATGAATAACCCCCACTAGAATTATTCAGGATTTCACCAATGAAATCCATCCCCCACTTCTAAAAAGGTGCCTCAACTATAGCAGGCTTCAAAGGAATGTTCCCACCAAACTTTAACTTGCTCAAAAATCTCTGACAAGTATCACATTTTCTAACATATTGATGAACATCCTTGAATATTGTTGGCCACAAAAAGCCAGATCTTATAATCTTATGGGTAGTATTCTTAGCCATGTTATGGCCACCACATGCACCATCATGCATTTCTTTCAATAGATTCACATATCTGTCATGATCTACACATTTGAGCAATACTCCTTCATTGCTCATCCACCATAATTGTCTTTGAATTATTGCATACTTCAAAGAATGCAAATTAAGTTTTCTCTTTTTATTATCATTCATGTCAGGGGGAAGCACCATCTTCTACAAGTATCTAATGATATCTTTGTACCAATTAGAATAACCCATATCAAAAATATAAGGTCTATGCTCCTCTTCTAGAATATCAATGTGATTTGCATCCAAATTTATTTGAGCCATGAGTTTAGAAATTCCTAGACCTTTGTCCAACCTAGTGATGTGGATGTGAATATTAAAATATTGGAGCTTGTTGATCCATCTGCATCTCCTCTTTGAGACTTCTTGTTGAACTAAGATGTCTCTCACATAATCACTTGGTACATAAGTAACTATGGTTTCTCCTACCAAATAGCATCTAAATTTTTTAATAGCTATGACCAAATCATAGGAATGTTTCTCCATAATATCATATTTTAGCTCTACTACTTTCAAAGACTTACGAAAGAAAGAAATAGGTTGTTCATAGCCTTTCTAAATTCTTCTGCAATATTACTGCAGCAACAATATTATAAGAAGCAAAGGAGAAAATATGAAGTGGCTCAGTATAATTAGAGGTTCTCAGAAAATGAGAATATTTAATAGCCTATTTGATATATGAGAAATCCCTACTTGCTTCTTGATTTTATTCCACTTTGGCTCCTTTCTTCATCATCTTTGAGATTGGCAAACTAGTCTCTGCAAAATTTGTAACAAACCTCCTTAAAAAGTTCACTTGTCCAAAGAAGGACTGAATAACCTTGTCATTTTTTGGTTGAGGGACTTTATAAATTTCACTCACCCTTTCAGGGTCAATTATAACTCCATCTTTAGATACAATGTGTCCTAAACGCTTTTGGTGTAGGAGCACCTAGGTAAGGATAGATGGTAGCTTAGGGCTCCTTATGTGATTTTTGGCTTGTGGTGGTTTTAGCCAAACCACTAGTGCAATAATAGGACTAGGGGGTCCTAAAGTGTGGTGTGATAGGTTAGGAGGTCTCATTAGGTCATTTGGGACCTAGGTGTCTAGGATTGTCCAAGTTGTCAATATTGTCAATCATCGTGACAAAAGTCACATTTTTGCATTTTAGGGTCAAATTGGACAAGGGAGTGTTTGGGAGACCTATTTGATAATTTAATTAACTTATATAGGATTTTGGTTGAGTTTCATGTGATAGTGGTTTGTAACTATATGAGGCCTCCCTTGACCTGTGCAAAAGGTTTGATGAAGTTTTGGAAAGTGAGTAATTAAAGAAGAGACAAGTTTTTTGAGCAGTTTGAAGCTTTTTTGTGTTTAAGGGATTTTAATGGATTAGATTACTTACTATGATTTATGAAAAATTTAGGTTAGTTCATTTTGGAATTTTTTGTGGCATTAGATTAGCATTTTGATTTTTTTAGTTAGATTTGTAAATTATTTTGTTTTAAACTTTGTCGTTGGTCTGAACCAGGCAAGCTATGTAAATGGGGTCATAACTCATCATTCCACCATAGAGATTGTACGGGCTCTTGGAATGTATGAGGTGACTCCTTGTAATATATGTATGCACAAGGAGGGGACTTGGTAAGCTTGTTTTCCACTTTTGTAATGATGGCCTAGTGTGAGCCAGTGATGCATCGCTAGGGAATACAAAGCATTGCAAGTGGGTTACAATGGGTCGAATGCATTGAATTATTCAACCTGAAATTGTGGAGAGGTAGAGGGATGTTTGAAGAATCCCCAAATAAAAGGAGAGGATTGGGTCAAGATTTTTAAGTGCCAAGAAACCAAATCCCTATGCCGATAGTCCTAAAGCCTTAAAACCCTTAATTTTAGGCATGATTCTAGCTTCTTGGTGTATGGAAAATTTGGGGAAAGGAGACTAGTAAAATCTTGAAAGTTTCCATAAAGGGTGTCTGAAAATGGGATTTGGTTAGGTACCTATTTGGGAAAGTTTGAAGATATAATAAAAAAGGTGATGACATAGGCCTAATTGCTTGTAGCCCTATTTGGGTTTTTTTAAAGGAAAATCTTGAACTCGATTAGAGTCTCAATGCAAATTTTGGTTGTAAGTTTTGGATTGGATCCAAGTGACATGATCAAAGCCTATCTCTCGAAAGGTGATGGATTTAGGAAAATTTTGACTTAATTGGTTTAGAGGTGAAATAAGACCTCCATGGGCAATGCAAGGAGTGTTACAAATTATTGATTGGTGTCTACAAATTGAAAGGAGAAGGATCTTGTGTGAAGAATACTTAGGAGATTAGGGTTAGGAAAGAACCCTAATAGGTCAAAGGAGTGACCAATAGGATACTATAGATGTAGGTAGGGTATAGAGAAATATTTGTAGTTACATCATATTGGTATCAGAGCCAGTTAAAGACTTGGGAGAATAGTGTATATCTATAGCTACTAGAGAATTAGTGGGAGATTCAAGCATGGTGACTAATGCAGAGCTAGATATGGAGGTGGATGAGAAAAAGAAGAAGAACATACTCCTTGAAAAATCCTTCAAAGGAATGAAGATAAAGATAGAAGAAGTTGCTAATGTGGCTAGGAACAAAGAAGTGAAAAGTAGTGATAGGGGTAAAAAGATTGTTGAGGAAGACATTATCCCTGAACTAGACTCTGTCTTGAATGAAGAACCCTTGCTAAAATCCATCAAAGCCCTAGGAGGGAAGGCATTGGAGGGAATACCAATGTTTAGTGGGAAGATGGACATTGAATCAGTGATGGATTGGAGTGAAGGAATGGAGAACCATTTCGAGTGTGAAGGTGTGACAGAGGCACAAAAGCTCAAGGTGGCCAAGTCAAGGCTTGGAGGGTCAACACTAACATGGTGGAATTATCTTCAAGATGAGAGGATAAGAATGGGAAAGAATCCTATAGGCAATTGGAATTCTATGGTGACCTAGCTAAAAGAAAACTATTTTCTAGATGACTTTGAAATCCAGCTCCATAGGAAAAGGAAAAATATGAAACAAAAAGACATGGATGTGGCCTCTCATATAGAGGAGTTTCAAAGATTGGTTCTTAGATACAAACAAAAACAAGAAGAATCAATCAAGGTTGAAAGGTACTTTGGTGGATTTGAATGGTATGTCCAAGAAGAGATTAGTCTATGGACACCAACCATAGTTCAAAGGTGTCATCAACTAGCTCTAATGGTGGAGGAAAAGAATAGAAAGAAAGGTGATTCTAACTTCAAAAACATAGGTAGAGGAAGAGACCAATGGGTTCAAAGAGGAAATTATCAAGGAAGAGGTAGTGAGCAGAGGAACCAAGGTGAGACCAAGTTTATAGAGTATAGAAATGAAACAACTCCAAGAGGGGGTTATACTAGAGGTAGGGGTAACCAAGGAGGACCTAGCAAAGGAAGAGGGTCAGGTAGAAGTAACTCATACTTTTCAAGTATGAAGTGTTACAACTGTGGTCAATTAGGCCACCTACCATATAGATGTCCTTAGAAGCCTACTACATCAAATCATGACAAGAGAGTGGCTTATCATTGTGAGGACACTTCAAGTGTCAAGGCACCTGAGATTGATCATCTAGATTCAGAGATGGCTGAAAACCTTATGTTTAGGAGGGTGTTGATAAGGAAACTAGTCAAAGATGAGCCCAAACATTAGAGGGATTTGTTTAGGATAAGATGCAAGATCCTTGGCAAATTTTGTAAGGTAATTATGGATTCAGGATCCATAGATAACATCCCATCAGAGGAGGTAGTAGATAAAATCAAGCTAACCAAAGTACCCCATGTGAATCCATACAAGGTGACATGGCTCAATAAAGGCCAAAGTGTATTGGTGAATGAACAAACATGGGTTGAGTTTTCAATAGCATGCTATAAGGACAAGTTTCTTTGCAACATCCTACAAATGGATTCTTTCCATTTTTTGTTAGGAAGGCCTTGACAATATGAAAATGGAGTAGTGTATGATGGGAAGGATAATTCCATAACATTCAAGAAAGGAGATGGAACTTTCAAGATTCAATCTTTGTTGGAAGAGGATGAGCCACAACCCAAGACTCCTAGCGTATTGTTGTGTAGTGGAAAATATTTTTTGAGAGATCTTAAGGAAGAATATAATGAAGGATATGCTATTGTTCTAAAGCCCAAGGAAGAGGAGAAACTTGTGAAGGAACCTTTACCATCAGAGATTCAAGAATTTCTTGTGAAGTACAAAGATATAGTGAGTGATGGCACTCCTGCAACCTTACCTCATAGAAGAGTGATAAGCTGTCAGGTAGAGTTTGTCCTTGGTACTTCTTTGCCTAATAAGGCATCTTATAAGCTTACCCCTAATCAAAATTTGGAAGTGGCAAGGCAAGTGCAAGAAATCTTGGATCAAGGTTTGATTAAGAAGAGTATAAGCCCATGTGCAGTCCTGATTGTGTTGGCATCCAAGAAGGGGGAAATGGAGACTTTGCAAAAATTCAAGGGCTATAAAAAAAATCACAATAANTAATAAGGCATCTTATAAGCTTACCCCTAATCAAAATTTGGAAGTGGCAAGGCAAGTGCAAGAAATCTTGGATCAAGGGTTGATTAAGAAGAGTATAAGCCCATGTGCAGTCCTGATTGTGTTGGCATCCAAGAAGGGGGAAATGGAGACTTTGCAAAAATTCAAGGGCTATAAAAAAAATCACAATAAGATATAGGTTCCCAATACCTATGATTGAGGATCTCATGGATTTCCTTGGAGGGGAAATGTATTCCACTAAGGTTGATTTGAAAATTGGTTATCACCAAATTAGGGTGAAAGAGGGAGATGAATGAAAAATGACATTCAAGACCAAATATGGGTTGTATGAGTGGCTTGTGATGTCATTTGGCCTCAAAAATGCTATGAACACATTCATGAGGCTCATGAATGAAGTGCTCAAGGACTTCACAGGGAAGTTTGTAGTGGTATATCTTGATGATATACTGATATTTAGCAGAATAAGGGAGGAGCATATCAAGCATGTGGAGACTGTATTGCAGAGATTACATGAAGAGAAATTGGCTATCAATAGTGAGAAATGTGAGTTCTTAAAGCAAGAACTTGAGTACTTGGGCTTTGTAGCGTCCAAGGGGTCTTTGAAGATGGATCAAGACAAATTTTTCAGCTATCCTAAAATGGCCACCACCTACCACAACAACTGAGGTAAGAAGTTTCCATGGGTTGACCGAGTTTTATAGTAAATTTATTAGGAATTTCAGTGGTATTTGTGGACCATTGTTGGATACCATCAAGGCTAGGGTAAAAACCAAGTTTAGGTGGACCTTAGAAGCTAAGAAAGCCTTTGAAATTTTGAAGAAACAAGTAGCCATACAACCTATCCTAAAGTTTCCTAGTTTTGAAATTTTTTTTACCATTGAGTGTTATGCAAGTGGGATGGCACTAGGGGGTGTGTTATGCCAAGAAGGTAGGCCAGTAGCCTTCTTTAATGAAAAATTCAATGAAGCCAAGAAGAAATACTCTTCTTATGACTTGGAGTTATATGTCTTAGTTCAATCCCTTAGGAAATGGAGGCATTACCGTTTACCCATGGAGTTTGTTCAGTTTACTAACAACCAAGCCCTTAGTTATATCAATACACAGGAGAAACTAAGCAATAGAAACCTAAAATGGATGGAATATCTACAAGCATTCACTTTTACAATTAAGCACAAGAAAGGGTAATTAAACAGGGTTGCAGATGCACTAAGTAGAAGATTGTTGACAGTCCAAGAAGTTTAGTTGAATAGCATTGGCATTGAAATTTTCAGATATCTCTACAAGGAATATGTGGACTTTGGTGAAGCCTACAAGGTGTGTACTTGTTTTCAGAATCATTTTCATAGCAAGTTCTCTTATTTTACTTTTTGAAATGGAGTATTATTTAAGGTTAACCAGCTATGTGTACCAAGGATTTCAATGAGAGAAAATCTCATCTAGGAGAAACATAGTGGAACCTTGAGTGGTCATTTTGGTATGAACAAGACTTTGGAACTTGTACAAACATTTTACCATTGGCCAAAACTGATAAGGGATGTGACTAGGTATGTTGAGCAATGTGTAGTGTGCATGAAAGCCAAAGGAGGAATGAGAAATGTAGGTTTATATCAACCTTTACCATTCCCAAATAGGCCATGGGAGTGTATAAGCATAGAATTCATAGTGGGTCTACCCAAGATAAAGCAAGGCTATAATAGCATCTATGTGGTGGCGAATAGATTTAGTAAAATGGGTCACTTCATACCCTGCAAGACTACTCATGATGCTAGCCATATAGCATATTTGTTCTTTAAGGAGAATGTGAGAATTCATGGTTTGCCCCTAAGTATTGTATCAGATAGGGACGTAGAATTCATGAGCCATTTATGGAAAATATTGTCGAATAGATTGGGTACTAATATTTCATTTGGTTCAAGCTACCATCCTTAGACAAATGACCAAACTGAGGTGGTCAACATATTGTTGGGTAACCTATTGA
>MU225418.1:501905-513546 GCA_018584345.1 Thuja plicata
TCTGAGAGTAGCCCTAAAGAGACTCAAGTGTGAGTCTAGAGAGAGTCCTGAATTGAATAGGATTCCAGGTGAGATTCCTAGAAGAGAGTAGGAATTTCAGAGAGTTAGGTGACCTCCCCATCAGGGATCTTGGAGGTATGGATTACAAGAGTGGTCATGTTGAGGACTTCACTCAAACCATGAAGGAGATCCAAGATCAAGTCAAAAAGGCCATACAAGATAGTACATAAAATTTGAAGGCCAAAGTGGATGAAAAGAGGAGAGATATTCACTTTGAGGTGGGTGATTATGTGATGGTTAACTTGAAAAAATATAGATTGTAGAAAGTTATGCCTACTAAACTTTAGATGAAGAGGGTGGGACCTTGTAAGATCATAGCCAAATATGGGGCTAATGCATACAAAATAGAATAACCTTCAGATTTAAGCATATCTCCTATTTTAAATGTCAAAGACTTGATAAAATTCGAAGGACCAATGATTGAGATAGGTCAAAGAAGTCAAGGGGTCAGTATTGATGTTGAATCTATTGTATTACCTCCCAAGACATAGCTAGAAGCAGACAAGGTACTGGATTCAAGAGTCAAGAAGACTACAAGGCACAAGGTGTACATGGAGCACCTCATCAAGTGGAAGAATAGGCCTGAATCAGAAGCATCATGGATTGCAGCTACTGACTTCAAGAAGGTGGGCATCTCTAAAGATATTTTATCCGCAAGAGTAACATGAATTTCCCTTATGGGAGAGTATGGTACAGGAGCACCTAGGTAAGACTTGATGGTAACTTAGGGCTCCTTATGTGATTTTTGGCTTGTATTGGTTTTAGCCAAACCGCTAGTACAATAATAGGACTAGGGGGTCCTAAAGTGTGGTGTGATAGGTTAGGAGGTCTCATTAGGTCATTTGGGACCTAACTATCTAGGATTATCTAAGTTGTCAATATTGTCAATCATGGTGACAAAAGTTTCATTTTAGGGTAAAATTGGAAAAAGGAGTGTTTGGGAGACCTTTTTAATAATTTAATTAACTTAGATAGGCTTTTGGTTGAGTTTCATGTGATAGTGGCCAAGTTTGTATGCAAAACCCAAAAGTTGTAAAAGTTGTCAATGTTGCCATTGACAACATTTGATGCATGATGACATTTTTGAGAAAAGTGCTTTATTAACTATCTAAAACCATTGAGATGGGGATTTGGTCAAATATATGAGGCCTCCCTCAACCTATGCAAATGTTTGGATGAAGTTTTGGAAAGTGAGTAATTAAAGAAGATACAAGTTTTCTGAGCACTTTGAATCTTTTCTGTGTTTAAGGGATTTGAATGGATTAGATTACTTACTGTGATTTATGAACAATATAGGGTATTTAATTTTGGAATTATGTGTGGCACTATATTAGAATTTTAAGTTTTTTTAGTTATATTTGTAAATTATTTTATTTTAAGCTTTGTCGCTAGTCTGAACCCGACAGGCTATCTAAATGGGGTCATCACTCATCATTCCACTATAGAGATTGTACGAGATCTTGGAATGTATGAGGTGAATCCCTATACTATATGTATGTAGAAGGAGGGGCCCTGGAAATATTGTTTTCCATTTTTTTAATGATGCCCTAGGCGAGCCATTGATGCATGGCTAGGGAATACAGAGCATTGCAAGTGGGTTACAGTGGGTTGAATGCATTGAATGCTTCAACCTGAGATTGTGGAGAGGTAGAGTGATGTTTGAAGAAGCTCCAAATGAAAGGAGAGGATTGGGTGAATATTTTTAATTGCCAATAAACCAAAGACATATGCAGACAGTCCTAAAGCCTTGAAACCCTTAATTTTAGGCATGATTATAGCTTCCTAGTGTATGAAAAATTTGGGGAGTGGAGACCAGTAAAATATTGAAAGCTTCCATAAAGGGTGTCTGAAAATGGGATTTGTTTAGGTACCTATTTGGGAAAGTTTGAAGATATAATAAAAAAGGTGACCAAATAGGCCTAATTGCTTGTAGCCCTATTTGGGTGTTTTTGAATGCAAATCTTGTACTCGATTAGAGTCTCAGTGAAAAGTTTAGTTGTAAGTGTTAGATTTGATCCAAGTGACATGCTTGAAGCCTATCTCTCCAAAGGTGATGGATTTAGGAACATTTTTACTTAATTGGTTTAGAGGTGCAATAAGACCCCCATGGACAGTGTGAGGAGTGTCACAATTTCTTGATTGGTGTCTACAAGTTGAAAGGAGAAGGATCATGTGTGAAGAATCCTTAGGAGATTAGGGTTAGGAAAGAACCCTAATAGGTCAAAGAAGTGACCAATAGGATACCCTAGAGGTAGATAGGGTATAGATAAATATTTGTAGTTACATCAAATTTCCCTCTGTTATCCAAAAAACACAGTTCCTTGGGTTAAAGGAAACCCCATACTCTAGTTCTCTTACAAATATCTCTTTAAGATGATCACAATGTTGATCCTTTTTTTCTGAGTAAGTAGTAAGATCATCTTGATAGATTGCCAAAAACTTGTTTATAAAATCTGGAAACGCCACATCCATGGCTCTTTAAAGTAGCCCTAGCATTTTTCAATCCAAAGGGCATCCTAAAATATACATAAGTTCCCCAGGGTGTGGTGAATGCAGTCTTTAACTATTCAGATTCCTTGACCTTGACCTGATTATACCCTAAACATCCATCCAAAATAGATATCATCTCAGACCCTGTGACTCTTTTCAACATTGCTTCCATCATGGGCAATCCATAAATGTCCTTCAAAGAATTAATATTTAAATTTCTAAAGTCAACACATAATCTGATATCTCAATTTTTCTTTCTGACTAGTACCAAATTGTATACCCATGTTGAATGCCTTATAGGCTTTATGATTCCACCATCCCTCATCTTTTTTAACTCATCTTTCATCTTGGGTGCTAGAGTGGGATTAACAGGTCTCAACTTTTGTCTAAAAGGCTTAGTGCCTTCCTTTAATGGAATCTCATGCTGGAAAAGATCTTTTCTATATGCTTTCAAATCATCATAAGATCATGCAAAAACATGTCTATATTTTCTGAGAAGATCTACCAATGAACCTCTAAGCTTGGGGGAAAAATTCTTACCCATATATAGCTTTTTAGGATCTTGATATATCCCCAATTTTATCTCCTCCAAGTCTTCAGGTTTTCTAACCATGCTTGCTGATAAAGACTTGACGTTGTTATCAAATGCTCTCTCAAGTACAACCAAACCTTTGGGTACCTTATTGGACTTTATTTGGAGAACCTCCCTTCGAAGAATATTATTGTTTCCATCTATGGTCTCCATAAAACTAGTAAAGTCCATCTCTTTATTACCAAAATTTGATTCAAAATATAGGAATCTCAAAATATTCATGTCATCATCAAAGAATTGCCAAATTTCAGCATTGTTTGGAATGGATGGTCTAGATTGAATCTCTATACTATAAATTCCTGCACAAGTAATGTCTTAAGGCCTTAAGGAAATATTAGCCAGTAGATCTGCCATCTTGTTCTGAATTTTTTCCTTCCAATCAATGCCAAATGCATCAAACTTTTCAATTTCATCTCAAACAACATTCCTATATTGTTTAATCTCTGATTCTTTGAACCATATCTAGATCTTATTTGGGAGATTACCAATTCAGAGTCCCTAATGAATCTGATACATCTAATCTTGTGTCTTGAAGCTAATCTTAGTCCTATTAGCAAAGCCTCATACTATGCAATATTATTAGTGCAATTAAATAGCAGAGAAAATGAGAACTTGTAGGTCTTACCAATGGGAGCTATTAGTAGCACTCCTGCACCAGCTCCTTCTTTTGAGTTTGCACCATCAAATTACATTGTCCATAATTCAGTCTTATATGCAAGATTATATTTTTCCTCTAATAGAAGCATATGTTGGAAATCCTTCTAAACATTACTATGTTTCACATGAAAGGAACCAATGTCAGTATCCAAGAAACAATTCATTGCTTCATCTTCACTCTCCTTAATCATGTGGGAAGTTCTTACTTCTCTAGATACCTTGACATTTTTACCAGCTATATTAAATGTTGCAAAGGATAGATCACACTAGATACTTCCTCCCATTGAGGCACTCCACTTCCTAGACAATAACATCCCATATTGAGATGGGATGTCAACTACTAGGACACTCATTGTTAGTATCTTTTCTCGAAATGCAGCAAGTGTAACTCCCCACCAGGGAACCCAGGAGAAGTTAACCTAAACATGACACTAATTTTATGAAATAATTTTTGTTCTTAAATGTTTACAAACAATAATGATAAAAATGCGGAAGTAATACAATGAATTATATGACATACACAAAGAAAAACTCAACATAGATAACAATTCTTGAGGGTTCCTTGATGCAGAATTACTTAAGAAAAATAATCTAGGAATAACAATAATAAATAACTAACAATAAGGATACATAATCTGAATCCAATAACATACATCTCATAATAAAATATTACATATACATCTAACACCAAAGGTATACTACCTAATCAGCATCCACTGCACAAGTTGTAAGGTATGTAATAATACATAATAAAGAAATACAATGCATCCTCCAAAGGATGATAACCAATATCCACATATGGTACAAGTACATAACTCATGTAACTAAAAATGTCTCCAAAAGACTAACAAGATGAAACTGCAACAAGGATAATCCAAGCATGAATAAGAACCATCAGAATCTCAATGGTAATAAGAATCACTACCACCCAACCGTGTCGAACAAAAGGTCCACTCCCACTGTGTTGAGGAGATAGTAATAGGCCCACTCACACGGGCTATACAAAAAGAAGGCAACATCCAAGGTATACATGACATCATACTCAAATACATAGGAAGATCTAAGAAGCTCTCTATGATGACATGTAACTGATTGAATGTTTGAAGATTTTATGTTGATGATCATGCAAGGCATTAAATTAGTTAATGTATTGTATTGTCATTGATGTCAACTTGATATAATCTGTATGGTCATGGAAATACTACCAAAGACTTCAAAGAACCAATGAATCAAATGATATGCTATCAATAATGCATATAAGTCAAGTATTCACTAAGTGGCTGTATACACTGATGGAGTGCATGCCCATGGTCAGAGTAAAAGAGCAGAGACATGGTGTTACCCGATGAGCTAATGCACAACATTATCGACAAGAAAATTTACAGTGTTTCTCGATGAGAAAAACACAGAGTAACCTGACGGAAACAATTTTCATGTTGCCCGATTGAAAAGACCAGGACAGAGATCCCGATGACAACTAAAGTCACACTGACAGAATAGTCAGTTATCACTGATGACTGACTGAAGTTTTGATCGACAGAGCAGAGAGTTCAGAAAATAACAAAATGCTTAGCTGTCAAGAGCTATAAATAGACTTAACAGATACTTATCATTGTTTTAATCATCCAGATAAAGCTGGAGATAAGTAAATAATTTAAAGATGATTTGTCCAGTTGGCAAGATGATCACTTTGAGATAAAACTAGATTTTGGTTTAAATCTATTGGCAAGAATTGTGGATCATGCCAAGAATCAAGAAAGCCAAGAAAAGGTAAATCATGTCTATATAGAGACAAACCCTATTCATTACAAAGGGGGAATATGGGGAGAAAAAGAGAAGAGGAAAGATGCTAAAGAAATTTTGAAGGAGATGAAAGTATTCCTTTAGTCCTGATCAACAAGATGAGGAAAGAGCTAGATTCTGCAGTCACTGACGAACAGTGTGGAGAAAAGTTATAGAACTAATTATATTGATCAAAGAGGTAATGGAATTACAATAGATCTGAAAATCTATAATTGAGTTGTATGTATGAATAGATCATTAGTGTTCTAGTTTAACCATGGAAGCATCAAGTCTCTTAACCGAGCAGGACTTAAAATTCTTTTACAATTGAGATACATCCCAAGGAGTATCAAAAAGTTTGATCATAAAAATAGCATTGGATATGCCCGATACCTATTGATAGGCCAAGTGAGTGTTTGATCAAGGATGGTAGCATTAGATGCCAGATACTAGGTGACAAACTGTCTTTTAAATCTTCTAACAAGGATACACCTAATAGTGTGTTTGTAACCTTTAACAGGCTTGTCTCATAATAGAGCTCACTTTAGAAGAGTGAAAATTTGGGGTACTGGTCCCAGTGGTTTTTCTCTTAACAGGGTTTCCACATTAAAAACCCATGTGTTATGTGTTTATGTTTCATTACTTTAGTTTTACATTTCACAAATGCAATTCTAGATTTATCAGTATACTCTGCTCATTTACTATGTTTTGGTAAATAGTTAACTGCTTATTGGTAATCATATTGAAGAGAGATTTATAAAGCAATCTGACAAGTAGAAAATTGATATAAGTATTTAAAGGCATTCATCTTGTAGGACATAAGATAACTTGAGATATAATTTGTGGTTATAATTTTTAAGGGTTGATTTAAGGATTAATTTTTGAGGCCACTGATTTACACCCCCCCCTCTGAGTTATTACTAACAATTAGTACTAGAGCTTGTGTTCATAGAAGGAAGGTTTCAAGACCTAAGCTAAAGATCACAAGATGAATAGACAAGATGTGACCAATTTGAACAAAGATAATTTTGCTTCATGGTGGAGTAGAATAAGACTCCACTATCAGGTATTGGAAATGATGTTACTCAATACTTAGATACTGAATATGTGTTTCCCACAAAAGAACCAACTGTTGAACAAATCAGAGAGAAGCATGAGCACAACGCATGATTATAGAGCTTGCTTCCTCACTCTTTGATGCTAAATTTGAAGATGTCAAAACCTGCAAGACTGCAAAGCAGATGTGGGACAAATTGATGCTTGTACATGGTGGTGACAAAATATTTTGAGAGCCAAGGTAGAAATCCTTAGAGGAAAGTTTGATGATCTTAAAATGAAAGAAGGTGAAAACATCACTCAGTACAACACAAGAATCAAAGAGGTAGTCAATGCTATCTGAGGATTTGGAGGTGTACTAGAAGAAGATACAGTGGTAAGTAAAATTCTAAGAACCTTACTGCCTACTTATGCTATTAGAGTATCTTCCATTCAAGAAATAAGAGTAGTAGCAAATAGCAATGTTACTCTAGATAGTTTGATTGGAAGATTGATCTCATTTGAGATGAATAACTTTAATAATAGTGTCTTACCAAACATAGAGTCTACATTCAAAACTTCTATAAGAATAATTAAATAAAGCCATAAAAACACTATGAGAAAAGATAGTGATAGTAAAAGTGAAGAAGAAGATCTTGATGAAATTGAAGCACTTATGGCTACAAGAATGCAAAGAGGCAAAGGTAAATACAAAGCTAAATTACCACTTGTTTTCTATAATTACAAAGAGATTGGACACTTTGTTGCAAGATGTCCTAATAGAAGAAAAGATGATAGAAGTAATGACAAATCATTTGAAAAGAAGTCTGACATAGGTGATTACAGAAGCTAGTGATAATAAAAAAGAAGAGATTCCTGAGACTACAAGGACAAAGGAAAGAAGGCTAGTTACCTACAAAAATGCAAATATGATGATACTGAAACCAAATCTGAGGAAGACATCGAGATGGTGTTTGTAGCAGTAAAAGATGATTCAGATGATGATGAAGAAAGGTATGTAGAAACTGAACTCATATCTAAAGTAAGTAAAAATGATGTCTGGATCATAGATAATGGTTGCACTCACCATATGACCAGTGACAAGAAAATTTTTGAGACTTTTGAATACTATAAAGGTGGTTCAGTAAGAATGGGTAATCACACACGTTGTCCAGTTGAAGGTAGAGGAACCATAATGTTGAATAACTAGATAAAATATGAAAATTCTTATTGGTAAATGGATTGAATTATAATATATTGAGTGTTTCTTAGTTGAATAATTCAGGTCATAGTGTCATGCCCAAAAGTTGGGCAAAAACACACAAACAAAAGTTTTTAATAACGCACAGAAATAGGATACCCAAACAAACATAAGGGTAACAAGTGCGCGCAAAACAGTGCAAGGGGTAAACGAAAACTAGAATAGGTCTCAAAGAGAGGAATAGCTTTCATAGCTATCTTGAGGGATGTCCAAAGTGCCAAACGGGAAATGCACGCAAACTGAGGTAGTTGACCAAAAGTCAACTAGAGTTGACCAAAAGTCAACTATACTCAGAAAAGGTGAATGGTACAACTAGGGTTCGCTTAAACCCAAAGGAAGAGTTGAACACGCAAATCGAGACAGTCTGACTAACAGTCAACTAGGGTTGACCAAAAGTCAACCATGACTTGAAATATGTGAGGAAGGTTGTCAAAGGTCTACTAAGTGCTAAGGAAGTCAAAGGTGCACAAAACGAGATAGTTGACCAAAAAGTCAACCCATGTTGACCAAAAAGTCAACTGTCTCCAAAAGGCTTGAAATTGAAATCTAAGGCTCCAGAGGACACAAGGAAAACCTGGCATGAAACTTGGGAGGGTCGAAGAAAGTTAGACCATGGTTGACCAAAAGTCAAACCGTGCATGATACAGGTCAAGGGAACGGTATTACCTTAGAAAGGTCCATCGCGATGATAAGGGTGGTCTAAACCCACTTAACATTTAAAATCTAATCCGTAAAAGAGATACAATCTATTTTAATCCTTTTAAGACATAACTTAACCTCTAGAAAAAACAAATCACTCTTAAACTAACTTTAATACTTCATAATTAACAGTTTACGTATTATGCTATAACTTTTAAATAAAACATTAATTAAACCTTTAAATTAAATTGTGAATTAAATCCCAATCTAAGTTAAGGGAAAATCTTATTAGAAATAAAACCAACATCTAAAAAAAAATCTTTTAAGTAATAAAATTACCATTTAAAGACTAATCTAAAAATAAATCATATCTATAATAAAAATTATAATTATAACAGTAGAATATAAACAAACTATTATTTAAAATCAAATTAAAATGCTATAAAACATTCTACCTAAACTTAAATTATACCCATCTAAATCAAATCATAATTTAATTTAATAAATCTAATATATATAAAAAAAAATCTAAACTAACATGCCAAGTTTTCCTTTAAATAAAACAAGATAAAGCGAAAGAAAAATTTAATAAAATGAAGGGTCAAAGGAGGCGGCCGAAGGTCGGACCGTGGGCGGTGGTCGAAGGAAGCGGCGGCAAAAGGGAAGAGGGCAGATAGGGGCGGAGCGGTGGTGGCCGCATCCGGCGGCACCACCGCCCGTCGCGGGTTAAGACCGCGCGAAGGGGAGGAGGGCAGGGGTGGCTGACGCTGGTCGGCGGTGCCGCCCCACTGTGTATAACACAGTGGGTGGCCCGCGCCCGCGTAGCCCCCCACACTGCTACAAGCAGCGCCGACGGATCTTGGGGGGCGTTTCGGCCCTCCCCAATGATATTAATTTTTTTTATAAAAATTTCGATTCCGCCATGGGCGGTAAAACATTCTTTTTTTTTTAATCTCCTTTCTTATAAAACAGGGTATTTTTTTTTTTTAACACTTTAAAAAGACTATAGATTGAATTAGTTAATTATAGAGAGTAATAGAATAAAATAATATATAAAAAAGAATAATATAATGGTGCCATAATGACTGTGTTTTGCAAAACAGCGGCTATTAGGGAGCGTTATTTTTCAAATTTTATTTAATCAATGCCTTCTATAATTTAATCTCCACAATCTGGTGGAAGGAAAATTTAAAATTCCAACTTTGAATTTTTTTTTTTTTTTTTTTTAATTTTCTAGAATTTACTAAGAGTAAAAGAAAAATGAAATATATTTACTCCTAAGATTATAAAATTCGTGCAATATTTAAAGCTAGAAATCCAATTCCATGCATATGTATTTATATATATTTTAAAGGAGGAAAATGCTATTCCAAGTATTTCACCATTGAAAGGGGCATTACGAATTTAAAATCTAACTAACAAGCATGGAGTATAGAGTCTTTCTGATAGTAAAATTTATGATATTTTGAAATTTACCTTATCATTAATAAGTAATTTTAAAAACACTAAACAGGGAGTTCCTTAAAGCATCCACTTTCCTTAATCACCCAAATAAAGATACAATTTCCTAACAATAATAAGCTTTCATACACATTACAAATTTATAACAACTTTACAATAAAGAGAATTTTAAACAATATGGGTTACATTCGAACCTCAAATAATGATTCTACACAAAATTCAGGTATAGTGATACGACATATTACAATTTCATATTTTCAGTCATACTCATTTCCCACATAAGGGTATCATGCATCTTTGACATCCACCAGGTACCTGAAAACAAGGTAGAATGAGGTTGACCATGGAGGCTCACCTCCCAACCTAGGCCTTTACAAGGACACCCCTGAGCTTGGGGGTCCAAATCTGGAACGGGTCACAAACAAATACATCCAAAAAATAGGAAGGAAGAGAGACACAAGGAAACAAGAAAACCTTCCCAACATAGGATTGAACGAGAGGAAGTATCTCCAAGAGACATTCCAGAAATAGAGGTAGTGGTAGACCTCACTGAAGGAGAAAGCCAAGATCACAAATAATATATGCAAGCCTCACATGGACTTGCTAAGGATCATCTTTACAAGATGCTATCCTGAATAACCTCCTTATACCTCCTAAATGCCCTTAGGGCCATCTTGGCTTCATGGGTATCATGTTACCCCAAGTTTATCCCTCCACACATGGGAGACTCTACACTTAACAGGAATCATTTCGACTACCCCTCCAAGGCTACTCTGCCCTCCCAAGGGTGAGTATACCTTGAAGACCCATTCGAAAATCAAACACATAGTAAACACATTGAGAAACAAAAAGAAAATTTCAAACAAAATAAAAGCTTCAAGAAAAACCATAAACTCCATTAATGGAGTCCTTGAGCTCAAGAACACACATAACATAAACAATAACTTAAAAATAATTCCAAACTTGATCCAAGCTATGGTATAAAGAGGAATGATGTTGAGCTATCCTTCCTAAGCTTCCTTCTCCAAAGGCTCCTTCAAACTGAATTCTGTCTCTAAGGGTAGAGAGTGGGTGAACACTCAACTCATCCTAAAATCTCTACTAAATAGGAAAACCTCCAACATGAGAAAGGCTTAACCCAAGGGTAAAGTAACTGTAACCAATCCTTAACCAAACCACTTCCTAACCCTCCAAGGGTGAAGTCAAATGAAACATGGGTAGAAGAGAGAGTGAGGTTAACCAAAGTCACACTCTTTCAAATTCGCTCAAAGATGAAAATGACACTTTAAGGAAGTAATAAATGAGTTTAGAGGCTCATTAATGATAGAAAATGACCCCTAACTCATAGGGTACCAAGTTGGGTGACTAAAACTGACCCCGGTTACCCTCTAAGAGTCCAAAAGACCCTCTAAAACTTACCCTGAAGTTAACCTACGAAATTCTAAGTCAAAGAAATTCTAGAAACTTATAACCTTGGGGTAAGCATGGGTACTACTCAAAGATGACCTTAGTTAACCCTTGACTTACCTTGGTTTCCCTTTACTATCCATGTCCATAATAAATTATAACACTTGCCAAATTTGGCACATTATATTAAAACATTAGACATGACTTGATAACATGAACATTTACTAATTTAATAACATACATGCAAACCACGTTCA